>NCTC01000568.1:0-16166 GCA_002319775.1 Fagopyrum tataricum | reverse complement strand
TTAGGATTAGATGTAGTGTATATGTTTGTTGATATGGGTTGTGTATGTATATGGTTGTATGTGGCTTTGGAACGGAGAAGACGTGATTTGATCACGTGAAGAGTGAAAGAGAAGACGGGACTCTACATTCTACAGAGTCGCCGGCCCATGCGCCTCAGCGTAGCCGCCCCTGCGGCAACGGTTCCAGCGGCAGCGCCGCGTTCTCCCGCCTGCCCTTGCCAGCGGCCCGGTCACCGCGCCTACGGCCGAGCCTTACCGTGCTGCGGGTTACCTGTTCCGCCCCTGCGTCTTTCCGTCACGCAGGTGCGTCTTGTCCCGGGTCTATCTAGAGTGGGGTAGATCCTTTCCTTTCCTAGTATGAGTGGTTTAGTGGCATGTTAGGTATGTGTATGAGGATAGAATAAGGATGATCATGTTTATCGTTTATGCCGGTTATGGCTTTGAGGTTTATTGAGTGAGGATACGATCCTTATGGATCCCTTGGGTCTAGGTGTGACCCCTATGATGGATATGAGTTTGATATATGTTGTTATGCCTTGTTTAGGCAATGTTGATCTCCAAAGTTGGAGCTGTTTGGTTTTGAGACTTCGAGGTTGAGGGTAAGTCTATAGGACTTACTTAGCTGTCATCCTTATATTGGATGTATGCATGAGTGGTGTATGTGTTATATGCTTCATAGCATGTGATGTGGTTATTACCTACCTATGGTTTAGTACGCGCCCACTGTAGGGCCGTGACAACCTAGCCCCGGTCATCCCACTAGGAGACTGGGAGGTTCTCTGCGGATTGTCCAGATCTGGTACACGGAACGGGCGCTGTCTCCACTCCCTTAGGGTACACGGAGGAGTAGTCCCGGTTGACCACTCCAGCTGGCAGTAGCACCGAGAGGCGAGGGTTATATTCCTTGTGTCACATATATTCATATTCATATATATATATTTATACGATTGAGTGATTTGGACTTATTAAAGATAATTAACCGGTAAATGTATGAAAGCATGAATGATGTGTTATGATTCCTGATGTGTGTTTGTGCTCTGCATCTCTATATATATGTGTATGGTTAGCTAACGGTTTTATACCGTGTTGTAGATCCTTTGTAGGTCAGGAGAGTTGTAGAGTGATCCAGAGGGGTGATCCGCTGAGGGCTCCGTACACTGGGATTGTTATCGTGGGATATGGGATATTTGATGTACGGTTATATGTTTCTTTTGTACTCAACGGTACTTATGTACTACCTTTTGAGATTTATATATCAGTTTTACGTTTTTGTATTTAACCTATCGGTGTCTTGTTGTAAGGTTCGGTGAACTTGTTGTCAGGCTAGGGTCAGGATCCATTGTGAGATCCTAGTCTAGTAGCACTCGAGTCCTACAGATTTGGGGTGTTAAAGTTGGTATTAGAGCCAGGTTGACAACAATGGCACTTGTAATCTGCGATAAAGGTCGAAAAGATAATAAACAGAACCCAAAAGGGGTCTGACTTTTCAAAAGGTTTTGGTTTTGAAATGAGTACAAATATTTTGGGATATCGTGTACATGAGTCATCGCCCTCTGAAGATCTCTACAATATAGATATATATAGATATTCTGTTGTGATTGATTTGATATATATCTATACATATGGCATATATGTAGCCTTCTGAGTTAGGTTTACGTCCTCTGCAGATGGTTCAGACTAGAGCCTTACCTGTAGCTGGACGAGGTAGAGGTAGACCCCTCTAGTAGAGGACGAGGTAGGATTCCTGTTGTTGATCCACGTGCAGCAGAGGAGGTTCATGCTGATGTTATTGAGAGTGTCGTCCCTGAGACTGGGAACGGCATAGCTGGGAGACAGGGTCCACAACGAGTCCATTCAGATGACTCGGATTATGTCTCAATGGGAGGACCAGAGTTTTGTGACTATATCCGCGAGTGGAGGAGGCTGTCAAAGCGGGTAGACCTATCCCAAATCTTCCAGTACATGAGGGATCATCTGAGAGATCCCACGGGGTTATTGAGGTGCCAGCTGCACCGGCACCTGCTGTTGAGATTGCTCGAGCTACAGAGGAGCATAGAGGGCCTAGACCAGACACTTGGTTGAAGTTATTCCACCAGATGGGTGTACCCTTTCTCTAGAAAGGTGGGGTTGGAGGTTGAGTTTGGGATTGGGCATGTGGACTCAGCCCTGGAGTCCATTAAGTGTCCCGCTGACAGGCAGATAGAGTTGGTGGCAGACGTTGTTCAGAGATTTGGCACAACACTAGTGGAAGGTCAGTACGAGTACTAGTTAGCAGTTATGATCAGATGAGGACATGATTAGAGAGCATTTCTGCCCTGCCTCATTGAGAAGGGAGAAACTGCGAGACTTTGTAGAGGCTGGGTTCGAGGATGTACCAGTCTCAGAGGCTATCAGGAGATTCCAGGAGGAGCTGGCATTGCGAGGACCAGCTGCAACTTCTGTGGATCAACATGTGTATCTGTTTTCCGACGACTGAGGGATACTACCCGGACTATATGGCGGGTTTCCACTGTGAGTCTCTGATGGACTACCAGGACAGAGCTTCCGACTATGAGAGGGAGCGGGCTAGTCAGAAGAGAGCTTCTCAGACTGGAGGGTCTGAGAAGAGACAACGTACTGGGCAGACAGTGGTGCTGGTGGGGCTGCTAGTGTAGGGGAGGTCAGAGTCGCCAGAGTCATCCCTCTTCTGCATCAGTTGTAGATAAGGGAGTAAAGTGTTACAACTGTGGTGAGTATGGACATATCGACCAGAGTGTACGAGGCAGATCGTGACTTGCTTCACTTGTGGTGGATGAGGACACAGAGCTGTCTTCTGTAGACAAGGTGGAGGATCGTTTCAGCAGGGTTCTTTTCTGCCAGTGTAGCGGGAGGTGGGCAGATTCAGGGACAGCAGAGAGTCCCAAATCGTCCTACTGCTCAGGATCTGCTCCTGGCCGAGTAGAGGCAGAGGTCGTGGTGGGAGCACCACTGACACCTGAGGCCCACAGGGCCGAGTCTTTGAGTTGAGGAGTGCAGATGAGCTAGCTGCACCGACTGCTACAGGTACCATTCTGATTCATTGTTTACCTGTTAGAGTCTTGTTTGATACGGGTGCTACGCACTCTTTTATATCTGATGCATGTGTAGAGCGTCTGGGTTTAGATATGATTGAGGGGGTACCCTTTAGTATAGGGTTACCCGATGGTAGTAGGGTCAGAGGTACCCATGAGATTCGTGACTGTCTCATTTCTGTAGGGACCCGTGTTTTACTAGTTGACTTCTTTTTCATGCCATTAGAGCATGAAGAAGTCATACTAGGTATGGATTGAATGGATAGACATTTTGTAGTTTTAGATGTAGGTAAGGAGGACTGTTACCCTCTCTACTGAGTTAGGACAGAAAGAGGTTTTCCGAGGTTGGGACCTTGGAAAATCTAACATGGTTATCAGTGCGATACGAGCAGCTAGACTGATGGCACAAGGTGGTGAGGCCTTCTGGTGTTATGCCATGAAAGAGGGGGAGAGTCCAGCTTTAGAGGATATCCTAGTGGTCTGTGAGTTCACATATGTGTTTGCTGAGCCGTCCAGTTTTCCGCCTCAGAGGAGTGTGGATTTTGGCATTGAGTTATAGCCTGGTACGAAACCAATCTCGAAGGCCCCATATCGGATGGCGCCTGTTGAGATGTTAGAGCCGAAGAAGCAACTCGAGGAGTTGGTTGAGAAGGGTTTTATTCGCCCTAGCGTATCTCCATGGGGAGCACCTGTCCTCTTCGTACGGAAGAAGGACGGATCGTTGAGATTGTGTGAAGATTACAAAGAGCTGAACAAGGTGACCATCAAGAACAAGTATCCATTGCCTCGTATTGATGACTTGTTGGATCAGCTTCACGGAGCGACAATATTTTCCAAGATTGACCTGCGCTCAGGATATCACCAGCTGAGGCCTGAGGGTGAGAGAGCAGGATGTGCACAGGACAGCATTCCCGGACCAGATATGGCCACTACGAGTTTGTAGTGATGCCATTTGGGTTTACGAATGCCCCAACCGTCTTTATGGAGTTGATGAACAGTATCTTCATCGACTTCCTAGATCAATTTGTGGTGGTCTTTATAGATGACATTCTGGGTATATTCTCGTAGCAGAGAGGAGCATACAGGACAGCTGAGGACTGTATTGCAGGTTTTACGGGATAGAGAACTTTATGCTAAGTTCTCTAAGTGCGAATTCTGGATGCCAGAGGTGGCATTCCTGGGTCACATTGTTTCCGCCGAGGGGATCAAGGTTGATCCGGCCAAGATTGTGCCATTTGGGCTTACGAATGCCCAAACCGTCAAGGAAGTACGTAGCTTCCTTGACCTAGCCGGTTATTACAGACGCTTCGTGGAGGGATTCTCTGTGATTGCCCGTCCACTGACGAGTTTGCTGAGGAAGACTACCAGATTTGTGTGGTCTGATTAGTGTGTGTAGAGTTTTGAGGAGCTGAAGAGACGTTTGACTTCTGCTCTTGTTTTGGCACAGCCAGAGGGCACATATGATTTTGTGGTTTACAGTGATGCATCCAAGCTAGGCTTGGGATATGTGTTGATGCAGCGAAGCAGAGTGATTGCTTATGCGTCTCGACAGTTGAAGACGTATGAGGAGAACTACCTGACTCATGATCTGGAGTTGGCAGTGGTAGTTCATGCCTTGAAGATCTGGAGACATTACATGTATGGTGTTACATGTCAGATCTTCACAGACCCATCAAAGTCTGAAGTACATTTTCACACAGCGGGAATTGAATAACCACCAGCG
This sequence comes from Fagopyrum tataricum, assembly GCA_002319775.1. Taxonomy (NCBI): domain Eukaryota; kingdom Viridiplantae; phylum Streptophyta; class Magnoliopsida; order Caryophyllales; family Polygonaceae; genus Fagopyrum; species Fagopyrum tataricum. The sequence continues at coordinate 11,393 of NCTC01000568.1, read as the reverse complement.
TAGGTGGTTGGAGCTGATCAAGGACTTTGATCTGGAGATTTTGTATCATCCGGGGAAGGCGAACGTTGTCGCCGACGCCCTGAGCAGAAAGACGCCTCAAGAGCAGGCGATTGCGAGGCTGACAGTTTAGCAGCAGTTACAGAGAGATTTGATCTGGTTAGAGTTGGACATCCAGTTTCCTGATGAGGATGCCCAGCTGAGTACTTTAGAGGTTCTACCTGATCTGTTGGGTGAGATCCAACAAAAGCAGGAGACTTGCCCGACACTGCTGAGGATACGAGATAGGATGTCTCGGGATAAGGCACCACAGTTCGGCTAGGAGCAGATGGAGTTTTGAGACCGCCGCGGTCGCGTCTGTGTACCTGCTGATGCAGAGCTGATATAGAGGATTTTACAGGAGGCTCACTGTACACCTTACTTTGTACATCCAGGTACGAGTAAGATGTATCAGGATTTGAGACGTCTATATTTGTGGGGAGGGCTGAAGCCCGATGTGGCTAGATTTGTGGCACAGTGTGCGACCTGTCAACAGGTCAGATAGAGCACTACCGACCTGGAGGTGAGCTCCATCCACTTCCTGTTCCACAGAGGAAGTGGGAGGATGTCACCATGGATTTTTGTGACTGGGATGAGACCGAGTCGGAGTTTTGATGCTATATGGGTTATAGTAGACAAATTGACGAAGACGGCACGTTTCATTCCTATTCGGAAGACGTGGCCGGTGAGCAGATTAGCTGAGGAGTACACTAGGCAGATAGTGAGACTCCATGGTGTACCGAGGACGATCGTCTCTAACAAAGATGGGCGATTTACCTCGAGGTTCTGGCAGCAAATTCAGACTGCCCTGGGACGAGTTTACATTTTACTATTGCGTTTCATCCTCAGACAGATGGTCAGTCAGAGAGGACCATTCAGACCCTGGAGGATATGCTGCGAGCTTGTGTGTTGGATTGAGGACTAGTGTGGACGGATCATCTCCCACTAGTTGAGTTCTCGTACAACAACAGCTGGCATGCATCTATTGGGATGGCCCCCTATGAGGCACTGTATGGGCAGAGATGTCGTACTCCGTTATGCTGGGATGAGCCTAGTACGGCTAGTGGTTTGACACCTGATCAGATTCAGGATGATGTGGCTCGAGTAGCACTGATTAGAGAGCGGATGCTGACTGCACAGAGCTGTCAGAAGTCGTATGCCAGACCGGAGGCGTAGACCTTTAGAGTTCAGAGTGGGAGCCCATGTGTGGCTGAGAGTGTCCCGGCACGAGGTGTTAGACCTTTTGGCATTAAGGGGAAGTTAAGCCCCCGATATGTCGGACCGTTCGAGACTCTGGATCGGGTTGGGAGTGCAGCATACATATTGGCTTTGACTCCGAGGTTAGAGGGTGTTCACCCTGTGTTTCACGTGTCTCAGTTGAGGGAGTACATATCAGATCCGAGACTTGTGATGATTTGTTGGTTGAGCCGGACCACACTTTTGTTGAGCACCCGATTGCAGTCCTAGAACGAGGTACGAGACGCCTGCGTTCGAAGGACATTCTTATGCTGATGATACAGTGGTCGAGACATGGACCTGATGAGGCTACATGGGAGACTGAGGATAGTATCCAGAGGAATTATCCAGAGTTTTATACCGAGATAGATGTACCACTAGGATCGACGAGTAGATCTTAGTACTATCTTGGTGAGTGTTGTGCTTATGTGCTTATATGCCATAGTTGTGATGTGATGTGTGATCTTATTAGATCTTGTTGTGCTAGTGCGATTGTTTATAGCTGGAGATGGTTCTTTCCTCCATGCTATTGTGATGTGTTTATGGTTTGGCTAGAGATAATTTTCTTCTATACCCTGGATAGTGTTTTGTTGCTGGAGTTAATGGTTTCCTCCATGCTTATGTTTGAGGTTATATAGAGAGTTGTACCTCGGCTTGTGAGTCCGAGTGGTTTGAGGATTTTACAAGTTTCGGGACGAAACTTGTTTTTAGGGGGGTGAGGTGTAAGAGCCTTGATCTTTTGGAGCCACTTTGGCCTTAGCCGCCCCCGCGGGTTTGTAGAGCCACCCCTGCGGCTGAGCCATGATCCGCCACTGCGGCCAGGAAACCCGCCCCTGCGGTTTCCTACGGCTGCAGGCAGCTTTGTTGACCTTTGACCCGTGCTTTACTCTTTCACTTCCTTACCTTTTCCCTTGCTTTGGCTTGCTTCTCCCTCATTCCCTCTCCAGACCTATCACGTCCTCCTTGCTTCTCCCTTTCTTCTCCTTGATCTTGTGTTGTTTTCTCTTTGAGTTTGGAAGAGAATTGATGTGAGTTTGATGATGTTGATGATGGATGTTGTTGTTGCTAAGCTTGGAAACCAGTTGTGTGTGTTGATCTTCCTGGCAGCCTAGGACCACAAGTGTGGTAAGTGATCTTGCTTCTTTTCTTCTTTTCTTTGATTCCATCTTCCTTAGCTTAGGATTAGATGTATGTATAGATGTTTGTTGATATGGGTTGTGTATGTATATGGTTGTATGTGGCTTTGGAATGGAGAAGACGTGATTTGATCACGTGAAGAGTGAAAGAGAAGACGGGACTCTACGTTCTACAGAGTCGCCGCCCCTGCTCCTCAGCGTAGCCGCCCCTGCGGGTGACTTGTCACCGCGCCTGCGGCTAGAAGACACCGCCCCTGCGGAAACGATTCTAGCGCCAGCGCCCGCGTTCTCCCGCGCCTGCGGTTGCCAGAGGCCACGGTCACCGCGCCTGCGGGTTACCTGTTCCGCCCCAGCGTCTTTCCGTCACGCAGGTGCGTCTTGTCCCGGGCCTACTTAGAGTGGGGTAGTGTTCGCTGATTTTACACCCCTATAAACCTTTATCAAAAATGATAAAGACCTAAAAGTTAGTAAAACAAGGAAGAGATTGTTTTATATTTATAACCTGTAATAATTTCCTAAATAGCAACGAACCTGATGCGCCCTTGACCACTATGACCGCGGATGAAGAGGACGATGCTTTGCGGGTTCGCTCCGATGGACCGCTCACTCGTTCCCGAGCCAAAGCCATCGCCCAAGCTACCGGCTCAATCATCCGACGCACCGTCACATCACTTGGACCCGTTAGTGGCATGCCATGTCACCACTCCACCATGGCATAGGCTTCCGGCGCCACGTCATCAAGCTAGCAAATATTATTATTATTATATTTTGCATTTTAAATAATAATAGACTTTAATTTTCGGAACATTAATTCCGGAACTTAATTCCGTGAGTTAATTTCCGGCATTGATAGTCTAGACCTTTGGTTTCGGGAGTTGCCCCGACTTTATTTCCCGCCTTTATTTCCGTCATTCAATTTTCGACTTTTGGTGTAGCCTTCACCCACTATATAAGGGATGCTTGGCTTCACTTGTAGATCATGTTCAATATTAATCAAGTTATTTGAAGGAAAATCCTCTTTCTTGATTTGGGCATCACTTCCTCTTCCATCCCCTCAAAGTTCTTCCTTGGATCAAGTCTTAGATCCAAGAACTCACATTCGAGGATTCTTCTAAAGAATCAAACTCTCAAATCCACTACAACGTTTGCTCGATCTTTCTAGATCGAATCAAACCTACGCTTCCGCCTCCATCTCAATCGCTCCCGCCCTATCAAACTTCTATCAAAGTTCTCATTTGCACATCAACAACGAGTAGTCGAAACTCTAGCTTGGTCTAGATCCGGCGTTCGTCCTTCAACGATTCCAAGGACGCATCAAATTGGCATCAGAGCAAAGGGACCGAAGCTAAGTTCTCTTTACTCTTGTTTTTGTGCGTTATATTTTTATCCTTCTTTGCCTTTGTTGTTCTTCCCTTCTTGAAGATCTTCAACTTGTTCTTCGTGTTCTTCGTGTTCTTCGAAGTTTTCTTGGAATTTTTTTCTTTCTTTTTTCTCACCAAACAAATTTAGGAGATAGTTGGTTTGCCATCAAACCATCTATCAAAAACAATTTGTTCTTCAATCGACCCAATCCGACAAGTTTGTTAATCGATTTTACCAAATTTCTTGGAATTTTTTTGTTAACAAATTCGGATATCTTGCATTTTGATATTCAAACAAAAACAAAAATCAAAACTCTTCAACAAAGCGGTTTTGTTTCCAAAGTGTTTCATCTCTTGCATAAAAAAAGTTGCAAAGTTCAAAAAAAAAAATAAAAAAAATACAAAGTGAAAAGACGTCCGGCAAACCGGTCCATCCGAAAAATCGGATTTTACAAAACGGTCAAAGACCGAAAGCAAGCAAAGCTTGCCGAGTGAACAATCCGTCCATCTTCTGTCTCTCCATTTTCTTACATACGTGCAAAATATCACTTGTTTATTTGTGTGAATTGGTTCAAATTTTGTTGGATTTGCCTACCTTGCTTAACCGCCAAACGGCCTTCCCAAAAGTAGAACCTTAACGCACTTGAACTTGGGTAACGTTGACTTAATTCATCACCTTGCTCATTTGATTGCTTGCATTTGTTTTTATTCATTTGGAATCATGACTAACGTGGATATAGAAAACTCACAGGATGCTCGTGAACAAGAAAATGCCTCCTTATCCGAGGAAGTTGTTAGTCTAAAGCAACAAATGGAGGAGATGAGGGCACAACTTTTGGCCCTTACGACCACTTCACGCCCCGCCCCAAATCCAATTGACACCATGGTCGAGACTTCCACGTCCGACGCTCGTCGGAAGGGCAAAGGTCTTTTGGGAACCGACCCGTCTCAAGGTCTTAGGCTTGCCTCAGTCATCGAAAGCCAAACTCAACAAGACGGCAGGCACCACCTCAATGAGACCGAGAACAATAATGGCCCGACTCCGGATGATCTACTTTATGTAGATACAATGGATCGGAACAAGCGCTTCGAGCGCAATCGTAAACGGTACGGATCGCCCCCACCTTTATCTAATGCACATAATACTAACCGTCCCATACAGGAAGAATATCGGCACACCAATCAACAAGATCGTCATCCTCGACGTTCCGGTAATGATCGATATGAGCAACACCACCAACGACGTAGCCGGCGTTCATCATACCGCGACTATGATGAGTATGATGAGAGGGACGATTTTGATGAGTTTTCCGACGATGAAGCCAACTTGGAACGGGTGGCTCATGTCCGTCCATGGCACCCACCCGTCCGAGATCCATTTGAGAACCAAGACCGAGGAGAAGAATGGTTGCCTCCTCCTAACCCATCAAGGCATGCACATCAACGAGCCCATCGTGATGATATGCCACCGCCCCGCCCGGATCCCTACAAAGCTCGTAGGGAAGGTAAAGTTAAATTTCCAATATTTTATGGGGAATATGATCCTTGTGTGTTTCTTGATTGGGCACAGGACATGAAAAGGGCTTTGAAGCATTGCCACTATGAGGAGTACGAGAAGATCGAAGCGGCAACCTTGTACTTTGAAGGCGATGCAAAATCTTGGTGGAACCGGTATGAACACGTCCGTGAGAACCGAGGATGGGAACCGGTTGCGACGTTTGATCAACTGATCTACGTCATGACAAAGAAGTATGTCCCCGACGACTTCAAAAATGATATGCGGATGCAAATTGCCGAGCTCCAACAAGGCAAACTCACTCCGGTGGCCTACTTGACCAAGCTCGAGGACATGCATATGAAGGCCGGCATCTCGGCCTCGCCCTCCGCCTTACGCACCAAGTTCATGAGTGGCCTCAATCCATCAATCCGACGACCCCTTGAGATCGTTCCATATAGGGACTTGAGAGCTTTGTGTCATGCGGCCATGAAGCTTCACAAGCAACAACAAGAGACTCCAAAATACTCAAGGTATAACTCCTCTCCAAATCAATACGCTTATTCTACTAACACCCGTGCTCGAGATGTATCTAGTTATCAAGAGTCCGGCGCCACCAAAGGAGCCCAACGGATGGTCCAATCCACCCGACAAGCGGATACCGAGAGGGCACCACAACGTGGTCCCAATGTCCCGGCACAAGTGCCTCCCGCCCGCACCCCTCAAGGACCTCCACCGGCGGCACGGCCAAGGGAGCCCGTGTGTTATAAATGTAGCGGATTCGGTCACGTCCAACGTGATTGCCCGAACACAAAGCGTGTGTTGTTTGTCAATCCCTCATATGAAGATGAGGAAGATGAAGAAGACGGCGATATCATCATAGAGGATGACCAAGACGCCGACCCCTACTACGGCATGGAACCATGCGACGAACAAATGGCTTGCGGCCCGGCACAACCCGGTAAGTTCGCCCTTGTATCTCGTAGAATTTTAGCCGTTAAGGAATTTGTCCCTATTGACCAACGCGAGAATCTCTTTCACTCTCGTTGTTTGGTCAATAACACTAGTCTCTCTCTCATAGTTGATGGGGGTTCTTGTTGTAATATTATCAACGAAAAAGTGGTAAAACACTTTAAGTTGCCTACAACCCCCCACCCAACACCTTATGGAATCCAATGGATTTCCGATAAGGCGTGTGACACCGTCACACGACAAGCTTGGGTGACGTTTTCCATAGGCGGCTATGTTGATAAGATCCTTTGTGATGTTATCAAGATGGACGCCACACATGTATTATTAGGACGACCATGGCAATTCGATCGCCGTACATTCCATGATGGTTATCTTAATAGATACATGTTCCAATATAATGGAAAACGGGTCACATTGTTGCCTATGACTCCACATGAAATATTAATTGATTATGCGGAACGGAAGAGGCAACAAACCATTGATGAGACCACTACGCCGGCAACATCGGACCCTCCTAAGAGTCCTTCCGATGTTGTGGGTGCTAGTACTTCCGGATCCCGGAACACCGCCTCTAGTAACCGTGCTATTGAGTCTAGAGGTAGTAAAGGAAGCATCGTCCCAACGAATGCAACTTTACCATCTCCGGAACCAATAATCAAAGGCCGGTGTGAGCCGAGGGTACTTTTCGCCCGGAAACATGATGTGACATCGGTCAAGGAAGGCAAGTTGCCATGCTTCTTACTTGTTCCTTTTTGCTTATCTACTTCCAATGACCTTAGTAATATGCCGCACGAGGTGTCTACTTTGTTGTCTGATTTTCAGGACGTCTTGACCATGAACTACCACCCGACTTGCCACCGATCCGTGGAATTGAGCACCAAATCGATTTGGTGTCCAGCGCGTCTTTACCCAACCGTGCCGCTTACCGTGCAAGTCCGGAAGAAACTAAGGAGCTACAACGTCAAGTCCAAGAGCTCCTAGACCGGGGATATGTTCGTGAGTCACTTTCACCATGTGCCATGCCGGTCATTTTGGTGCCCAAGAAGGACGGGTCTTGGAGGATGTGTGTCGATTGCCGAGCCATCAACCAAATTACCGTCAAGTACCGGCATCCGATCCCGCGCCTCGACGACATGTTGGATGAACTACACGGCGCCACCGTGTTCTCAAAGATTGATCTCCGGAGCGGGTATCACCAAATCCGGATGGCCGAGGGTGACGAGTGGAAAACGGCTTTCAAGACAAAGTACGGATTATATGAGTGGCTTGTCATGCCGTTCGGACTCTCCAACGCCCCATCAACGTTCATGCGCCTCATGAACCATGTCCTTCGCCGGTTTTTGGGTAATTTCGTAGTTGTTTATTTTGACGATATTTTAATTTTTAGTAAGTCTTTGGATGAACACATCGGGCACCTTCGCCAAGTGCTCGAGTGCCTTAGACAAGAACAATTATTCGTCAATATTGAAAAATGTGTCTTTTGTTCCGACACAACTATATTTCTTGGCTATGTCGTGTCTAAGGACGGACTCCGAGTAGACGAATCCAAAGTTCGCGCTATTCGGGAGTGGCCTACACCTAGTACGGTCACCATGGTCCGAGCCTTTCTCGGCTTAGCGGGCTTCTACCGACGCTTTGTCAAAGACTTTAGCTCGGGTAGCGGCTCCGCTTCATGAGCTCACTACTAAGGGTGTCACGTTTGAGTGGCGTGATACCCATGCTCGAGCGTTTGATGCGCTCAAAGACCGACTTTGCAATGCACCACTACTCCAACTCTCAAATTTCTCGAAAACCTTCGAGGTGGAGTGTGATGCATCTAATGTTGGCATTGGGGGGGTTCTTCTCCAAGAGAATCGGCCCATTGCTTACTTTAGCGAAAAGCTTTCCGGTCCACCACTCAACTATCCAACCTATGACAAGGAACTATATGCTTTTAGTTCGTTGTCTAAAGACATGGCAACACTACTTGTGGCCGAAGGAGTTCGTGATTCATTCGGATCATGCGGCTCTTTCGTATCTCAAGAGTCAAACTAATTTGAGTCGGCGCCATGCAAGTTGGGTAGAATTTTTAGAAACCTTTCCTTATGTCATTCGGCATAAGAAAGGAAAAGAGAATGTGGTAGCCGATGCCCTTTCTCGGCGATATATCCTCTTGGTGCATATGGACGCCAAGATCCATGGCTTTGCTCTTATCAAAGAGTTATATGCCACGGATCTTGACTTCAAGGATATATTTGCCAAATGCCTTGACCTCCGAGAGCATGAGACCTTCTTTATTAATGATGGCTATTTGTTCCGCGCGGGAAACTTTGTATTCCGCGTTCGTCCATACGCCACTTGTTGATAAAGGAAGCCCATGAGGGTCGTGGTCACTTCGGTGCTACCAAGACTCTCGCCGCTCTCCAAGAGCACTTCTTTTGGCCGAAAATGCGCAAGCATGTGACACGGTTTTGCACAAGTTGCATAACATGTCATCATGCCAAATCGCGTCAAGGTCCGGACGGATTGTATTCTCCTTTGCCTATACCAATGGGACCTTGGGAGGATCTTTCTATGGACTTTGTAGTTGGCCTACCTATGTCCAAACGAGGCAACGACTCCATTTTTGTGGTAGTCGACCGTTTTTCCAAAATGGCTCATTTTATCGCGTGTAAGAGCACCCAAAATGCTAGCGATGTTGCCACATTATTCTTTAACAATGTGGTGCGCTTACACGGGATACCACGTTCCATCCTTAGTGATCGGGACGTGAAATTTGTGAGTCACTTCTGGAGAACGTTGTGGGGAAAACTTGGAACCAACTTGTTGTTCTCAAGTAGTTATCACCCCAAACCATGGTCAAACGGAGGTGACCAATCGGACTCTCGGTGCTCTACTTAGAGCAACGCTTAGGAACAACCACGAAAGTGGGAGGACTTAATTTCGGTTGTGGAGTTTTCATATAACAGGTCTAGGCACTCGCAACTAAACTCTCACCATTTGAAGTTGTCTACGGCCTTAATCCACACACGCCATTGGACTTCACACCACGTCCACTCAAGGACGGTGAACACATCAACGCCGCAAGTCGAGCCGCCTCAATCATTGAACTTCATGAGCGGACAAGAGCACAACTCCAACGTCGTGCCGCCCAACTTGCCGAACGCAATAAGGACATATCTTTCGAGCCCGGCGATCTTGTTTGGCTCCACTTAAGGAAGGAGCGTTTCCCATCTCGACGCAAGGGCAAGCTATCGGATCGAGGTGATGGCCCTTTCCGGATCCTATCACGACATGGTCCAAATGCCTACAAGTTGGAGCTTCCGGATTCCTACGGCGTGCACCCAACGTTCAATGTCAAGGATCTAGCCCCTTATGTTGAGCCCTTATTTGACGACGGTGAAACGGGGACGTTTCACATCCAAGATGGGGGGACTGATGCGCCCTTGACCACCATGACCGCGGATGAAGAGGACGATGCTTTGCGGGTTCGCTCCGATGGACCGCTCACTCGTTCCCGAGCCAAAGCCATCGCCCAAGCTACCGGCTCAATCATCCGACACCGTCACATCACTTGGACCCGTTAGTGGCATGCCATGTCACCACTCCACCATGGCATAGGCTTCCGGCGCCACGTCATCAAGCTAGCAAATATTATTATTATTATATTTTGCATTTTAAATAATAATAGACTTTAATTTTCGGAACATTAATTCCGGAACTTAATTCCGTGAGTTAATTTCCGGCATTGATAGTCTAGACCTTTGGTTTCGGGAGTTGCCCCGACTTTATTTCCCGCCTTTATTTCCGACTTTTGGTGTAGCCTTCACCCACTATATAAGGGATGCTTGGCTTCACTTGTAAATCATGTTAATTTAATCAAGTATTTGAAGGAAAATCCTCTTTCTTGATCTGGGCATCACTTCCTCTTCATCCCCTCAAAGTTCTTCCTTGGATCAAGTCTTAGATCCAAGAACTCACATTCGAGGATTCTTCTAAAGAATCAAACTATCAAATCTACAACGTTTGCTCGATCTCTCTAGATCGAATCAAACCTACGCTTCCGCATCCATATCAATCGCTTCCCCTACCAAACTTCTATCAAAGTTCTCATTTGCACATCAAAACGAGTAGTCGAAACTCTAGCTTGGTCTAGATCCGGCGTTCGTCCTTCAACGATTCAAGGACGCATCATAGTTGAACTTGTTTTCATATGTCCTCGTGATGGACGCAACCTCAGTAACATCATAACCAAGCAAAACAAGTGTTTTGGCTACAATATTGATCTTCCCTTAAAATACGTTATTATCAACCAAAACAAAGGTACGTGGAGAGTAAGACAAAGATATCATGATAATAAGAGTATGTTCGGTAAGACGAGATTTTTGGGTAGTTTAAACTTTTGTTGATAACTTTAGCTTATCGTGTAGTTGATTGAGTAAATTTTTGTATAGTTTTATAAAATATAGAAATCTATCGAAAAAGCTAATTGAATGTTCAGTAAAAGAAGGTTTTGGGTAGGTTTTTGGAGTAAAATAGCAAAAAAGGATCCATTCTATAAATATAATAAGTACCATAATATAAACAAGGATAAAAATGTCAATTTTCAAAGAAAGCTATATATAGGAAGTTACTGTATCTTTTCAAAACTCTCTAAAGATCTTTTTAAAAAAGTTCCGAAAAATCTAAATCTGATGAAAAAACTCTCTTGCTAAATACTATATATTTTTATAAAAACGTAAAGTTTCATTAAAATCTATCGGAAAAGCTATGCAACACACCTAAATATCGGAGGAGTGCTTATGAAGTGATTTTTAGGGTCACTGAAGGGATTATTTGAAGCTTTATAAATTTATAGATTTTATTAAAAAAAATTCATAATCCAAAACAATACGAATTATTAGATAATTTTAATTATAAACTCAAAATAATCTCATACGACCCTAACTTATACCCAGCCTTCATTATAAATGATAAGGCCTTAATTAAAGAACAAAGTTAAAAAGAAGAAAAATAAAAAAAAAAATAATAAATTATAAGAATGCACCTAAAATCAAATAAATAAATAAAATATTGTAACAAATATTTAAGATATTTAATCCAAACCTTACCTTATATAGACCCTATCGAGGGAACTCCTTGTAACTCCCACACGAACTAATCCTCATCCTCTCTTCT
>NCTC01000566.1:0-11662 GCA_002319775.1 Fagopyrum tataricum | reverse complement strand
AATAATTCCTAATAGGTTTGATATGTTGTGCTGAAGTTGGAATATGAGATGACATTAGACTATGATTCCTTCGTTATGGATAATTATTTTTATTTTATACCATGTTTGATGATTCATATCTTCCTTAGTTTTATGTTTTATCCCCATGATTCACCTAATTTGGGTAAGTTTGGGGAAAAGGTATGTTGTGATGAATAGCTAATTTAATACGTAATTATGATAATTTATTTTATATATTTTATACTATTACATCTAATAATAACTATTTATATGAGGATATGTTAAATATTAGAGAAAACTATACAAAACCACCCTTAATTACCACTCTCTTGCAATAAACCATCATTTATACATTTTTTTAGCATAAAATCACCCTTAATAGTGATATATTTACAACAAACCACCCTTTATAACTATTTTGGCATAAAACCACATTTTATTTTATAATGTTTCCAATTAACCACCCTATACTAGTTAGAACTACATCAAAAATTTAAAATTAAACATAAGTAAGGTAATTTTCCATAATTATTATTAATATCATAATTAGTTTCAATATTTGATTAACTATTATAATTTATAATATAAAATTAATTATAAATATTAAAGAAATAAAAATATTATTATCAATGTACCAAAAATAATCCAAAATTTAAAAATTATTAAATTTGTTTAAAAAATATATATAAGCATTATTATTACATCGAGTTAGAAGTTAGGCGGACAACAAGTTGTGCCGTCAACCCTTTCTGAATAGCAAATCTGATCCTCATAAACAATACATTTAAGACTTAGGTGATACAAAATTACCATACTAACTTTGCTTTCATACATTTATGTCTACAATCCTTTCCTATCATTTACTTTAAAATTTTATGCTGTGAAAAGACTTCTTCATTTTTCTCTACTTACTTTAAAAAAAAAATTATGATGCACACAACATCTTTCAATTAAAATATTAGCACTTTTATTTCAAAGGCAGTAAATTGCTAATAATACTCTTATCACTTACAACTTTTGATTTTGATTTTGGAATTTTCTTATCTTTTAATTAAAATAGTAGCACTTTATTTCTTATATTTTAATTAAAAGGCAGTAAATTGTTTGTAAGAGCCTTAGTCTTTTGGACCGATTGCCTTAGCCGAGTTTTGGCTTTAGCCGAGATCGACCTTAGCCGCCCCCGCAGGCTTGTGTGCCGCCCAGCGGGTTCTGCTCCCGTGGCCCAGGGAACCGCCCATGCGAGTTCCTACGGCTGCAACCGGTTTGTTGACCGGTTGACTCGTGCTTTACTCTTTTCTTCCTTCCTTCTTAAGCCTTGTCCTTGGCTTGTTGAGCAAGGGTTTCTTCTCTCTTTCCCAACCATACTCACGTCCTTCTTGCTTCTCCTTCTTCCTCTTTGATCTTGTGTGTGAGTGTTCTTGAGTTTTGAAGTGTTTTGAGTGTGAGGATGATGATGTTGGATGTTGTGATGAGCTTGAGAGCTAGCTGTGTTGGGTGTTGATCCTTTGTGCAGCCTAGGACCACATGTGTGGTGAGTTCTTTGCTTCTTCTCCTTCTCTTCTTCTTGATTTCATCTCCCTTAGCTTAGGATTAGATGATTTGGATATAGATCGATGTTAGTATGTGTATGTATATGCATGTGTGTGATTTTGGAATGGAAGAGGCGTGATTTGATCACGTGAAGAGTGAAAGAAGACTCGCGGGGCTACGTTGTGCACCGTCGCCGCCCCCGCGCCTGGAAGCCGCCACCCTTGTGGAAGCCGTGTCACAGCGCCCGCGCCGTGCCTGCGTTGCCTGCGGCCATTGTCACTGCACCTGCGGCTGAGCCTTGCCGCGCCTGCGGGTTGCCTTATTCCGCCCTGCGTCTCTCGTGTCACGCAGGTGCGTCTTGTCCCGGGTCTACCTAGAGTTAGCTAGATCCTTTCCTTTCCTAGTATGAGCGGGTTAGTAGCATGCTAGGTATGTGTATGAGGTTAGAATGTTGATGAGTATGTTATCGTTTATGCTAGTTATGGCTTTGAGATTTATTAGTTAGGATACAATCCTTATGGATCCCTTGGGTCTAGGTGTGACCCCTTTGATGGATATGAGTGTGATATATTGTTATGCCTTGTTATTAGGCAGTGTTGTCCTCTAGATTGGAGTGGACCAGGTTGAGAGTTGATCGTAGTGAGACTACTACTGAGGTTGAGGTAAGTCCATATGACTTACTTAGCTACCATCCTTATATTGGATGTATGCATGAGTGGTGTTTGTTATATGTTTTATAGCATGCGATATGGTTCATTACCGACTTATGTTATATTGACCGCCCATTGTAGTGGATGTGACAACTTACCTTTCATCCCGTAGTGGAGTCTGGGAAGTTCTCTGTAAGCTAGATCTGGTATACGGGAAGGGCACTGACCACTCCTTATGGTATACGGGAAGGTTCGTTGATACCACTCCAGCTAGCTATTGCACGCAGAGGCGAGGGTTATATACATACCTCGTGTCACATATTTTCATATGCAGATCTATATACTATTTGAGTGATTGACGTTATAAAGATAATAAACTAGGTAAATGTGTGAAAGCATGATGATATGTTATAATCCTGATGTGTGTTTGTGCTCTAGCATCTCCTTATATATGTGTATGGTTAGCTAACGGTTTTATACCGTGTTGTAGATCCTTTGCAGGTTAGGAGAGCTGCAGAGTGATCCAGAGGGGTGATCCGCTGAGGGCTCCGTACACTGGGCGATATCGTGGGATATGGGGGTTTTATGTTGTACGGATATATATTTTGATTTTGTACTCAGCGGTTACTCTGTATTACCTTTTGATATGTATGTGTATATATATATATATATATATATATATCAGTTTTATGTTTTGTTTTAATCTATTTGTGCCTTGTTGTAAGATTCAGTGAACTTGTTGTCAGGCTAGGGTCAGGATTCATTGTGAGAATCCTAACCCAGTAGCACCTTGAGTCCTACGGATTTGGGGGTGTTACATTGCTAATCTTATTCTTATCACATATGACTTTTGTTTTGTCCTATTTTGGAATTTTCTTGACAGTAACAGTCAATATGCTCCTCTTAGTTTTTCGTGCCCCCTCTACAACAACAGTTTCAGGACACTTGTCTATCTTAAACGAGTAAACATACATGTATTAAATTCCCATTTTTTCACAGTTTTCAACTATTGTTATGTCTATCTAACTGATCTAAACCCTTTTTACATTTTTCCAACAAATATTGTCCCTATCTAAACTAATCTTATTGGAATAAACAGTTAAACACTACACCTTTTCTTTCATACATATCACAAATGCCATTTTTGCCTAATAACCAGGTACACTTTCGTCTTTATTTATAAGACTGTTATGACCTTGATTCTTTATAGGCAATACTTTAAATGAGACAGGTTGACGCAAAATAAGTGTTTGTATGCTCCTCCCACACGGCGAACCACCAACCATGAAATCCAACATCAAGTATTTAGACGAGCTAAAGAGCGGCACCAAATGGCCTTACACTATCAAGGTCAAGGGTCATTGAAAAAGGTAGAGCACAAAAAATCTGCCAAGAAAGTCCGATTTCAGAAGATGGTTTTACAAGATGAAAAGCTATCATTCTTTCCTTTATTGCAATCCTTATTTAGACTATGTTCTGTTATACTGCTTCTTGGAAAATTAATACATAAGAATTCTATAACTGTCATAATTCAACATCAATTTCAGGGGAGTACAATGCGTGCCACTTCTTTTTTAACAATGATATCGATGCATATGGCGATACCATTCACCGTGAAATGTGGGAATTTCATAGGTTAATCATGTTCCAAGTTACATTTTGTAAGTTGTAAAAACAGTAATGCAATTAAAAGATACTTTTGTAATTATTAATATTGTAAATATAAATTTCATAGGTTAATCATGTCAGCAACTTATTTGTTATTCTTGTCAATGATATAACATCTAAATATAAATATGGCATTCAGGTGATTGGTTTGGCTACAGTTTATGTCTCGTGCTTCACTACAAGTTCTTTTGTCGCTCTTCTCGCTGATGCTTTAGTATGTCTTAGTTCCAATATAACTGCTTGGATTTCACTTCATACTGAATCTTGTAAAGGTTATTTGTTTTATGTTTTGAAAATCAATTTACATTTGTACAATACTGTATTCCCATGTTTCAGGTGCTTTATCGCTGACATCAACAGTAATGCGATTGGTGTCGGTACCTGTTTATTAGTTGTGTTGTATTATTTCATAGGTAAGATTCTGAAAATGCTTTCCAAAAATTCTTACACTATAATATATAAGATCTGAAGTTGAGGTGATATTATTTTCTTAGGTGCATATGTACCTTCAACCTTCGTCTTGTGGATCATGAGAGAGCTACCACCATCAGCCACATATATCAAACATGAAGAATCAAAGGATTGTAACTTTCGTCGTTGGAGGTCCAACATCCGGTAAATAATCCTCAAACGTTGGGCTTCTATTGCTTCTACACTAAATCAGGTTCTCTTTTTTCTTATTTTTATGAGTGTTGAGTTTACTAATTTTCCCAGTGACAGACAAGAAACCCGACTTTCTCTGCAGGTGTCAAAAGCAAGCCCTATATGAGATAAAATATGGAAGGTCTTACTTAAGTGATTAGGATTATCCTCATAATATACTAGAAGCTTTCTCAGAACACAGGAACTCTCTGATGGAGAATTGTCGGATGATAGGAGAGAGTATGTCATTCCTCCATATAGTTCTTCAGTGGACGGGGACTTCAGATTTTACTAAATCAATCTCTTTTTGGCATTTTTGGGAGAATGTATCTTTAAGTTTGCCCCTTTTTTTTTTCCCGTTTTGTAGTATACGATTAGAATTTGTATGATACCATTCTGGAAAGTCGATTCTTACATTATGGATTTTGTTGCTTTGAAGAATCAAAATCCATAGGAGAATGTCAAATTGTTGCCTTACGTTTCTTTGCATTTTTCTATTTGTTAGTTCATACTGCTAGAATGGGCGTTTTGGCTTAGGACAAGAGAGAAGAGAAACAAAATCAAATTACAAAAAAAGATCCCGTCAAATTATCCAATCTCAAACATAAAATAAAGCAGAGAACAATCTAAAAACGTAAAATCTATGAATCAAATCTTGTTTTCATTTGCATCCATTCTCAATTTGTTCAGTAAACCACAAAGGGGCCAGTGGTGCCAATCACTAGACAACTTGAAAGGATCTTTCTTCACATCGGCATCCCAACACGGGTTTAACTCGTGGATGCAAGTATACTTTGTAGAATATCATTTACTGCGGTTCATACAGTTTGGTCAGGACTTGATATATGATGGAAGGCACCCGGCTCCTCTAACGGATGCCAACCGGACCATATTTTGAGTTCTGCCTTATCAGATGGAAGTCGAGGAACAAGAGTACCACCGTGATGTCGTCATAAAAAAATAGAGGTTGTATTTAAACCAAACCTATTAACAGAAGTTGGATATGTAACGTTGGGTATTAAACTCGGGGTAACAACGAAGTTGGATATAGAACGTTGGGTATTAAAAAAATAACCGAAGTGAAGTTGGATATATAACGTTGGTTATTAAAATCGGGTAACAACGAAGTTTAAAAAAAGAAGTGAAGTTGGATATGTAACGTTGGGGTATTAAAATCGGGTAACAACGAAGTTGGGTAACCAAAGTGGAGTTGGATATAGAACGTTGGGTATTAAAATCGGCTAACAACGAAGTTGGGTAACCGAAGTGAAGTTGGATATAGAACGTTGTGTATTAAAATCGGGTAACAACGAAGTTGGGTAACCGAAGTGAAGTCGGATATAGAACATTGAGTATTAAAATCGGGTAACTAATTTTTGGTAACCTAAGATGGGTATACAATGAAGGTTGGGTATTAAAAATTAGGTATTACTATTTAAAGGAAGGATTCCTTCACAAATAGAAAGTGCATAGTTAGTGCTTAGGTATAAATTAGTCTAAACACTTTGTTACACTAATAAAAACAGAAGTGAATAACCCCATGTGTCATCGTCTCATTAATTCACATTGAATTTTGCCAAATGTCATAACCACATTAATCCACTTAGGATTTTGCCACATGTCACTGTCACAATAAGCCACATCAAATTTTGTCACATGTCTTATTTATATTTAAGTCAACTATTTACATTTTTATTTTATTTAGTTTCTTAAATTAAAAGTATGATTTGATATGTAAGAAAATATTATGATATTAAAATTAACTTTCTATATTTAACAATATACTCTATTTGTGTGTTATAAATTTACATTATAGAGATTTTTAAGTCAAGTTATTATTAAAACAAGATATATGATTGTTATTTACTTTTTACATTTCAAAAATCAAATGTTTTGAATATACAAATTATAATGTAAAATAATTTTCTATATATTAATTATCATCTACTTTTTAAAAAAAAATTAATATCAATTTATTGTATTTCCTTTAAATGTATTTTATAAAAAAAATGACAGATTCCATTATCCATTAATAAAAATATTGAACACATTTATTATAACTATATATATATAGATATCACATTATGATTGATACATCTTATTTAGGATAGTCTTATAATAGAGTAATCTTTTACAACTTTTTTTTATAAAAATTTTAGCATTTATTTTAAAATTCAATTTAATAACATAATTTTTCTTATAAATAAGAAAATAGATTTGTCGAATATTTTAATAGACTATTTAAAAAAAATATTAAGTAAATTTATTTTTAAAGACTATCATACTAACTTATAATTTATACATGCAATATATTATGATTAAAATAGAAAATATTCTTAAAATAAATTTATGTATTTTTGTTATAAATAATTATATGATTGTTAACTTATATTACAATAATTTATTTTAATTTATTAATAAATTTTGTACCATCCCGTACAAGGTGGCGTAATAACGTGGGCATCGATTATTATCATTCTCTCAGTTTTATGTTTATTGATGTCAAGCAATGTTGATTTTGAGGGTGGATATCATTTATGCCTTGAAGAGATATTTGTCTGCATGAGAAAGGGAGTGATGTAGATGACGCAAACTTTGTAGTTAATTGCGAAAATCGGTTGTATGTATGCTACAAGCTGAATCGGACATGGTTGTCATAAGACTAAATTGGGAACCTTATTTACTAGACTTTGTACCCTTTTTGGCTTTTAGTCTTTACAGAGGGTAGCAATTTCTGTCAACAAACAACAAAAACAAAAAATAAAGGCTTTAAATATTAAACCTCTTGAAATTATAGATTTGTGTCAACAAATAACCCTTTCCCATTATTCTGTTCAAATTATTTATTTGTGGAATTTGGTGATGTTTCATTGTTTCCTTTTGGTATATAGCTTTATGTATGTCATCGTTGTGTTTGT
The DNA here is from genome assembly GCA_002319775.1 of Fagopyrum tataricum. NCBI lineage: Eukaryota > Viridiplantae > Streptophyta > Magnoliopsida > Caryophyllales > Polygonaceae > Fagopyrum > Fagopyrum tataricum. The sequence continues at coordinate 4,254 of NCTC01000566.1, read as the reverse complement.
TTTTAGTTTCTAAAGATTGTGGTTCGGGAAAGAAACAGTTATCTAATTAATGGACATCTTTGAAAAATAGCACAATCGGGTCCAAAATATGTTCCATTATGTGAAGCTCAATGTAAACAAACCACATTTTCTTATCATTCAAGGAAGCTCACATCGAACCACTCCCGGCCAGCGGAGACCTTCGATTTCATGTCCTCGAAGTCGACGTCACCATAGTTTACAGAGAGAGGATCGACAATAAAGGCATCCTCGAGCGCGGCGGCAGCGGAAGCAGCGGAAGCAGCGGAGACCTTCGATTTTCAGGTGAGAAGAGTTGAATTTGGGGATTGAGATATAAATCGGAAAAATGAGGGTGACTGAGTTTAGCAGAAAAGTATTACAATATTTTTGTTCCTCTGTACCACTTCGATATAAATCGGAAAATAATTGAATTTTTCAAGAACAATTCAATTATTTTATTTGTTATAAAGTCTAACAATATTTTTATATTATAAGGTGTGAATTGCTTAATCATTCGTATTTGATGGTAAGACATCAATTCAAAGACATATTTTGTTCCTTTAGACCACTTTGATACTATTTTATTTGTTATAAAGTCTAATAATATTTTTATATTATAAGGTGTGAATTGGTTAAACATTCGTATTTGATTGTAAGACATCAATTTAAAGCCATATTTTGTTCCTCTAGACCACTTTGATATTATTTTATTTTAAATTGCTTAATTATTATAAGTATTTAATTGTATATTTTACATTATGGATATTTTTTGCAGTTATTTTATTTTATTTGGAATTCGATAAATTACTTACGTGTAATCTTTATTTTTATTTGGTTAATATTATAAACAAATTCCGTGCAAGACACGAATACTAAACTAGTTAACCCTATTTTATTCCGATAACCGATCAAACTTGCGGGTTTTGATCGGATTTGAATCTTAATTTATTTTATTTTATTCTTTGTTGGCCCAATCTGGTTTCCTATTCTCCGGCCCATTTGCTATTTCTTCTTCTCGGGCTTAGGAGCAACACCAGTAATACTCTTTCCTTTCTTCCTTCTTCTTGGGCCTGTTATCTCTTGGTGGGCCGTAGTAGCTTCTTGGGCCGAAGGAAAGTAGTCGGCCGAGCGTTCCATCTCTTTCTCCATGCAGGCGTTAGAAGCAGGCAACCGGGTGATCTCCTTCCTCCTTTATCTACGAGATATCCTATCAACTTCCGATCTTCCCTTCTTTTTTTTTTCAATCCTCTCACAACTGTCTACGTACACTTCCGCTTTCTCTCAACCTCCACGTCTCGAGCGGTCTTAGACTTCTCTTTGAGATCTCCCTGTTGGTTTCCCTTCACACCGCAGAAGAGCCTGGACTTTTCCTTCTCTTCGTCACAGCAGCAGCACACTGGGAGGTCCGCATCTATCGTCTCCATCTGCACACAGGGAACTGGCGCCAAGGGGTTAAACACCCTGAAGAAAACTCGGAGAATAATAGCGGCGGCAAGGACCAGGCTTGACTTCTTCTACCTCCCTTCGATCAACTTTGGAACGCACCGGTGTGGGAGCATCGATCTCCTCTTCTGCAGCGTGGTCGTAGTGAGTCCGGTGAGACCTTTTGCTCCTTCGTCTTCAACCTCTTCCCTCTCTTGCTAATGTTATCGACTGAAACATGATAATCTCACTGTCGTGCCTAGCTTTTGTAACCGCTTGTGATCCTTACTCGATCGAGCCAACCCCATCTTCTGGACTTGGAACGAACCAACATTCTTGTCTTACGGGCTGCAGAGACTTGAGGAGGTGAGTATAGCTTCCTCTGGACGGTTTCTTTCATAGTTTTTCACATGAAATAATAGACTTAGGGAGTTGTTGTTCACGGGTTTCGAACTCATGATCTTTTTTCTCAGCTGTTTTTTCACATAGTTTTGCATCTCCTCGGATTCGAACTCTTGACCTGTAGTGTGGCCTTTTGTTTCAGAAAATATGGGTAGAGTAACCATCTTTGAAACTATATTTCGATACTTTATAATTATCTATGAAATGTTATTTGATGATTTCGATCGTTTTAGTCAGAAGTAGATATTGTATAGTATGTTTTCTCAAAATTTTTGGATTTAAGAAGTACTTTTGATAGGCCAAAGTAGGGCACTTGATCGATTTCTAAAAGAAGAATGGTTTAGGATTTTTGACTTAGGAGGTAAATTTGAGTATGTCTTGAACCCGTTATAAAATCTTTTAGGGTTGTGAGATGTTGTTGGATAATAGTGAGGGTCTTAGACCCGTTTTGTAACACCCCGAATCCGTAGGACTCGAGGTGCTACTAGGCTAGGAACTCACAATGGATCCCCTGACCCTAGCTTGACAACAAGTTCACTGAATCTTACAACAAGACACAGATAGATTAAAACAAAACATGAAACTGCTATAAATATATATCAAAAGATAATACAAAAGTACCGCTGAGTACAAATAAAACAACACTGTACAACAAAAGATCCCATAATCCCCGATAACGACCCAATGTACGGAGCCCTCAGTGGATCACCCACTCTGGATCACTCTGCAGCTCTCCTAACCTACAAATGATCTACAACACCGGTATAAAACCGTTAGCTAACCATACACATATATATAGAGATGCAAAAGCACAACCACACATCAAAAATCATAACACATCATCATGCTTTCACACATTTACCCGGTTTATTATTCTTTAATAAGTCCAATCACTCAATCGTATAAAAAATATAATAATATGATATATATATATATATATATTATATATAATATATAATATATATATATAATATATATATATGAATATGCATATATGTGACACGAGGAATATAACCCTCGCCTCTGGGTGCTCATGGCAGCTGGAGTGGTCCCTGGTCACACCCACCCGTGTACCCAAAGGGAATGGGGAGTGGCCAACCGTTTACCAAGTCTGACCCAACCACAGAGAACCGCCCAGACTCCAAAGGGATGAAAGGGACAGCTGTCATGCCCTACAATGGGCAACCACTATACCATAGGTCGGTAATCATCATAACGCATGCTATAAAGCATATAACAAACACCACTCATGCACACATCCAATATAAGTATGACAGCTAAGTAAGTCCTATGGACTTACCTCAACCTCGAAGTACTCTCAAGTATGATCAGCTCCAAATCTGGAGAACAGCACGGTGTAACACCCCGAATCCGTAGGACTCGAAGTGTTACTGGGCTAGAATCTCACAATGGATCCTGACCCTAGCTGATAGGTGATGGAAACACTATCAATTTAGGTAGTTTTTATGTTTTTGAGTCATATTATGTTACTAATGCCTTGATCCAGATAAAAGAGTCAAAATGAAGCAAAAGAAGGTATTAGCAACACTTGGGAGTTGAAGTGAAGAGATGAGGACAAGTTTCTGGTGCCTCACCGCCCTCGCGGAGAAGTGTCACCGCGCCTGCGGTGACACCCTTGCCGAGCGCCCGTAGCCAGCGACATCACCTGTGCCGAACGAAGCATGTCACCCGCCCCCGCGGCCTGCCTCTGGCCGCCCTCCGCGGTGACAACCCTGAAAGACCCATGACAAGCGCCGCGCCAGCACCTCGCGCCGCGGCCAAGAAGAGCCTGTCACCGCCCCCGCGGCCGCCTTTGGCCGCCCCTGCGGTGACCCATCCTGAAGAAGCGAAGACGGCGCCTCAGCGCCCTTGCCCGCTGCCTTGCCAGCGGCCTTGTGAAGACGAAGAATCCAGTGTCACCGCCCCCGCGGTGACTCTGGGCCGCGCCTGCGGATCTTCACCAGAAACGCCCGAAGTTAAAGAGTCAGACGTTTCAAAGAGCATTGAAGAACCCGCCCCCGCGGGTGTGACGAGCCTCCCCTGCGGCCAAGAAGAAGCCGTTTTTGCCTAAACCGCGCCTGCGGCTCCCTTGGCCGCGGGTGCGGGTTAGCGTCAGAGACTTTACTCGGCTGTTTTCGTCGGCTTTAAGGCCTTAAGTGTGGCTGTTTGCACAGACTTAATCCATTCTTAATGGTGGCTGTTTGCACAGCCTATTTACTCCTTTTTAATGCATTTTGTAGTATAAATAGAGCCCTTGGCTATAGCTATTTTCATCTCATTTTCCACCCAAAAACCTCTATTTTCTAGTGTCTTTGTAATGAGTTTCTAAGCTCCCTTGGCTACATTGGGTTGATTGAAGCTACATTACTATTTGGTTGTAAGTTCTCTCAATATAAGTTCAAGTCATTATCCTTTGTGTTATTTTCCTTG
>NCTC01000564.1:0-20111 GCA_002319775.1 Fagopyrum tataricum | reverse complement strand
ACTGATGAAGTTTTTTTTTTTTGTTTTTTTTTTCATCTCTGGCTATGATTGTTAAAATCAATGGGTTGTGTGTCGATTTGACAAATTTGAAGCAGTTGAGAAGCTGAAAGCTTGAAAGGCTTGGTATGCGGAAGACGATGCATCGTCCGGTTGGGTGGAGCCCCGTACTTACTGCGATCATTTGAGTTCGTTATGTTCGGATCTCTTCCACATTCCTATTTCCGGTTCTCCTTGTTCTAGGTATGTCTATTCTCCGTTTACGCGTTAATGTGCTTCGATCCTTCTCTTTTTGTTGGAGAAATCTAGGTACTCAGTTTCCAAGATGTCGAAATTCATTCAAGCTGAAGTTGAGAGAGGTAGTTTGTATTGATAACCTACTTTTGAGCAGTGATTTCTAAGCATAGGTTTAGAAGCTCTCCGACTGTAATCGACCTCATTGATCTATCATTGAGTTTGGTTGATGATTGAGGCTGTACTAGTTAGGATATCGAATTTTGATTAGAACATTAGATGTTTGTGTGGCCCCTTTGCTGATCTGAGAATGATCACCCTATACATAATCTGCGATGGTGTTAAGAGTGACTAAGTGCTGATTTGGCCCTAAAATTGTTTTTGTCAGCAAAATATTGTACATCTTCAATAGAGCGTCTGGATTTATAATCTTTAACCTCATAATATCTGGAACTTGATCTATTTCGAAGTGCGCTATGAGATTTGAACTGTTCAAATCAGCATTAAGTTCCCTGATGCGGAATTAGGGTAATCAAAGACAGATTGTAATAACAGGTTTCTCGAAATGGTGTTAAGTTCCTTGATGTGGCTTTGGTTTGTATAATAGTATAACAGATGACTTACTTTTGACCAGTGAATAGTGATTTTTGATCTTAGGTTTACAACATGAAATTGAAGCAACATTTTGAACTTCATTGATGATTGAAGCTGTACTTATTAGAGATTTCAAGATTGTATTAGAACATTAGATGTTAGTAAGATGGTCTTACTAGCATCTAAGACCCCTTCAGATATTGCTGGTGTGAGAATTGATCTCCTTGTAGCGCAGTGATTTAGATAGCGGCTAAGTGCTGATTTGGCCCTAAATTTCTTAGGTTTCAGCAAAATATTAGTATATATCTTGGTTGATAGAGCTTTTAATTTCGGGCCTTGATCCAAATTGAAGTGGCAATCAAGACAGAATGTAATACTAGAGTCTAGATTTCTCAAAAACGGCGTTAAGTTCCCTGATCCGGTGTTTCGCGTTAGTTTGTAAAACTGATGACTTGCTTTTGATCCAGTTATTTCTGAACATAGGTTAAGAACTTGAAATTTGAAGCAACATTGTGAACTTCATTGATGAAGAGGCTGTACTAGTTAGAGATTTAGAGATTGTATTAGAACATAAGATGTTTGTATGACCCCTTCAAATATTGCTGATGTTAGAATTTTTCTCCTTGTAAATATATTTAGCGATGTCTAGACTTGAGAGTAGCTAGGTGCTGATTTGGCCCTAAATGTCTTAAGTCAGTCAGCAAAATATTGTACACCTTGTCCAATAGAGCTTGTAATTCTGGGCTCGGATCCAAATTGAAGGGAGATATAAATAACGTGTGAAGTTCCCTGATGCCGCATTTTCTTCTGACCCATCATCATATATTCTGTTTGAAGGTGTGACCACACTGCTGAGAACTGGTTGTGTTTAAGCTGTAAGGATGTTCTTTGCAGTCGTTTTGTGAATAAGCATATGCTTGAGCATTATGAGCAAAACAGCCATTGTCTTGCACTAAGCTACAGGTATGCTGTAACTGTTGTGTCCATGCTTTATTCCTTAAAAATGGCTTGTCTAAACCTCATTTCGTTTCCAAAACAGTGATCTATCGGTATGGTGTTTCAATTGCGAGGCATACCTTGATGCTGCTCTGATCCAACAGCTTCGTCCTGTATACGAAACTGCTTACCTTCTCAAGTTTGGAGAAGCTCCACCAGTTAGGACAATTGGATACTTCCAGTTGGAAGAAAATCAATCATCATCAAAAGTTGATGTTAAGTTGTAGTGCAGGCTGATAATCTTGCTTCCTTGGGTTTTTACATCAGTACTAATTCCTATATTTAACTTCTTTTGGCTTGGTTTGATCCAAATGACATTAAACAGTGTATTGCAACTAGGATGGTTGTTCAGTATGGTTGGGGCTCTGATGAGACTCGAGAGTCCTCAAGGGTTATGATAAGCATTCATCAATGTTGCGTGGTCGATGGCATGTGATGCAAGGATGGTTACGCACCCCAAATGCGGAGCTGTTAAAATTTTCCATCAACCACGCAGTGCGCATATGTTACACGCACACAGTTTAATCTCTTTAAAAAAACTACCCTAAATTAAATGTTACATTTTCATGGCATAGTCAATTTTTTCATAAGATAAAATGTTAGTTTAAAGATGTTTTTAGGTAGGAAGGAAAGACAATGTTTTTCCTACTTTATAGCCCCGTTTGGTAGGAGAATTAATCTACTTAAGTGGAGAATGAATTAAGTTTTAAGTCGATATATCTAGTTCGTTGTTGAACAAGTGGCAACTGAAGAGTCAAATTAATCGACTGAAACAGAGGATGATTATGGCTGATCTTTCAGTCGAGGATGAGAGGTTGAATCGAATGAAATCAATTTCATCCCCACTCAATCTCATTTCTACCCTCCCATTCAATCCTTTCTCACTTTCTCCTCTCATTGAATCTTTTCATCATCATCTCAACATAAGGTTTTCGTTTTGGGTCTTCAGCTCGCGCTCATACCGCTTGGGTTTCAAATTGACCGGGTTTTCGTTCACCCTTCCTCCGGTGTATCCAGACGGCGTCGCTTGTGTTGCGATTGAGTCTTCTAAGGTCAAGGACCAAGGTATGAATTGATGATTTTTTTTTTTCCAGTTTCCCAATTGATGTCTGGTAGCAATGAAATTGAACTTTGGGAAGGCAGCCATTGGATGTCACCTATTTTATTGTTATCACTTGGAAGGCAACCATTGAATTTCTATTGTGGGACTTGAAGCACTTGGCCTAGAGTTACCACGTTTGACTATTATGCATGAACCTTAGTACCTACCTTACTGTGTTTGTATGTAAATTAGTACCTTGTTTTATTTATCATCCATGATTATGAATCATAGTTAATGGTTTTCCAATTTGAATCCAAGGTAAGTAATATCAACTTCTTGTTGTTGAATATAAACTAGTGAGAAGTTTACAAAAGATACCAACAATCGTGTATAAACTTATATAATGGGAACTTTTGGGTAGGATGAGTGTTTGTACTCCTATTTCATGATCAGGATTTTGCTCTAGGCCTTTGTTCAGATATTACTTTTAGAATTATAATTGTAATAAAAGATTAGAGAAGTGACAAGGCTCAATCTTAACCATCTGTTTGACACTACAGGCTAAACCTGCTTGCTAAGGCCATGGAGGATGGAAAACAAATATAACCATGATGATGAAATGGCTTCGAATGGTTGCATGTGTTGTTGGTGCCCCTTCTCATTCATGCTATTGCTTTCAAGATGAACATATGTACATACATACATATATTCATATACATACACATATTGATATCTAGATATGAACTTTTTTCAAAATGAAAAGCCGTAAAGAAGAGAGGGTGGTTATCACTCTTCATCTCATACTAATCTATAAAATATGCCCACACCTAAACTATATTATTTTTTTTACAGTATTTTAAAATCAATCTTTTTATTTTTAAAAATTATTGTAATATTTTATTAACAGTCAAATTATTTTTTTAACTCTAATTTATTTTTATATGGTAGATAAATTATATATCTCTAATTTTTCAACCGATAAATATCATCTAATATTTTTTTCTAATTTTATTTATCAGATCCAATAGATAATTACCTATCAATACGTTATATATGTGTTTAAAAAACTTAGTAATATAGCTAACCTAATATTATTTAAAATTCGCACACGACTATTACACTGGTTTTTAACTGTAAAATTATATTCAGTCAAAGTTCAGAACTTCCTAATTTATTCACAAATTAATTAACTTCATTAATCATATAACAAATTTTCGAGATATCCGTTACTATACTCATGTTTTATACACTTTAAAATCCTATAATATAATCTTCTCTATTAATTACTCTCTGCAAACGGCATATCGCTTTTCATGAATGTAAATGATGGTAGAACGCGGTATGAATATGATAATCGAACGCTTCTGGGCTCCTCACCTAAATGACAACAATACCCTCAATAACAATCATGGGTTTGTACACCGTCACGAGGGCAACACTGTAAACAATAACCGACAACGTGAAGCAAATACGACCGTTGGAACTCGAAAGTCTACACTCCAGACTTTTCTTTCTTAAGCAAGTTGCTTTTCGTGTCAAGTAACCCTACTATCCCACTCCAAATAATTCGAATCCGATGCGTGCTGAAGAAAATAGTGGCAAATCGGAGTGGGTTATAGGTTTTTAGGAGATAACGATTCGAAAGTAAAAGGCACATTTCTGACAATTCGATCGATATAACAGGAAGATCAATGGAGATGCAGATTGTAGAAGAGGTGTCTGGTTCATCTTCCCCGTCGCCGGTGGCGATGGAAATCAATGGCGATTCCGGCGTCAGTGACGGTGTGGAAGCTCATCCATTCTCTTTTCATGTGTCTGGGCCTCGAAACGTTTCGTCTCCTAATTGGCGAGACCTAATTAGCTCTAGTTGGTTAGTATTCTCTCTCGTTCTTTCTATTTTTAGGGTTTTCAGAAGCCCCGGTGTTTGTAATTTTCATGATATTCATGAAATCTCTGATTGGATTGCTCTTGAAACTAAGATCCGTGCTGCTGTGTGTGCGAATTTAGCGTTTATTGAAACTTTGTTTCCATTTTCATCGGGGGAGAAATTTTTTTTGGTGCTATCTATCTGCTAAATATATGCTTACTAAGGAAATTATCAATCTGCTGAATCCATCTGGCTTTTTTACTTTGTTTCCAATGTAACGATGTTTCTAAGATTAGCCCCTCTTTCTATATCTTTGTCTTGGATCTTATAATCCTTATATTCCATTAATCTGGTGCTGTGATTTTGTGTGAGGTGTTCATAGATTCGTTTCCAGATTTGGATGCAGTAGCATGCGTGTGTTGTTCATACATTACACACTTTGCTAGATATCATGTACAATTCATGTGTATATATGATCATTTATTTCATAGATAGCATTTGCATTTCTATAAGGATTTTAAGATCCAATCTAGTAACTGTGTGAAATGAACGCCGATAAGGAAAATATTGATGGATGGGTATAAATGTGCATACAATCAGATATTGCCTTTATAAGGTTCCACTGGGCTATAAGGTTTATACTTCAGAGCCAAATTCATGATTGCGGTCCTGTTTTGCCATTTTCTCCACATTAAGCTTGTTTGTTTTAGCACTTGAATCTTGAGAAGATGTTGCTTTTACGAATTTGATAAATTTCATGGGTTATTTGTTTACTGGATCCCTTTTCTGCTATGATGTCTTCAGGAAAGATGGCAAATACAAAAAGAACAGTGATGGCCTGTTTCATACAAGGAGTATACCTGATAGAACTCGATAGGCAAGAAAACCGAACAGAAGACAATGCTTTAGCACCAAAATGGTGGTTACCATTCAAATACAAGTTGGTTCAGACTTTAATAGACGAAAGAGATGGATCCATATTCGGAGCTATACTTGAATGGGACCGAACTGCAGCCTTATCCGACTTCATCCTCATGAGACCATCTGGTGCCCCTAGAGCTGTCCTAGCTCTAAGAGGCACATTACTGAATCGGCCCACGATTAGAAGGGACTTAGAAGACGATCTTCGTTTTCTAGCATGGGAAAGTTTAAAAGGCTCAGTGAGATTCAAAGTAGCACTTGAAGCACTTAAGTCAGTAGCTGATAAGTATGGCAGCGGAAACGTATGCATTGCTGGACATTCTCTTGGTGCTGGATTTGCCTTGCAGATTGGAAAAGCATTGGCCAAGGAAGGAATTTACATTGAAGCTCATTTGTTCAATCCTCCTTCTGTTTCTCTTGCAATGAGCTTGAGGAACTTTGGAGAAAAGGCTGGTTTAGCCTGGAAGAGATTCAGATCAATGCTTCCCTCGAGCAGTGACATCATGGAAGACAAACCTGCTGGTCCCATTGCTCCAACGAAATGGGCGCCGCATCTTTATGTAAATAACAGTGATTATATCTGTTGTTATTACACTGACCGGCCTGCAAATGACCCGAACAATGGTGCTGCTAAAGAAAATGTTGCACCAGTAGCTAATGTGAGCAATAATACTCCTGCAAAGTTGTTTGTGTTGTCTAAGGGAAACCAGAAATTTCTTGAGGCTCATAGCTTGGAACAATGGTGGGCTGACGATCTCGAGCTTCAGACAGTTATAAGTAACAGCAAGCTAATAAGCAGACAGCTCAAGTCCCTGTATACCCTCCCGGTTACTCCTAGTCCTTCACCAGCAAGATAGCTACTCAAGGTTGACCACAAAGAGTTGAGTGTCAAGAGAGTATTTATCATTGACATTTTTAATTTTTTCCTTTCAATCATGTCTTATTTTTTTCCCCTAAGAATGGCACAATTCTGTTGTGTGAGTTATTATTGCAATCTGCAAATCAGTAAACAAATGTTTATTTGTTCATAATGGTAGATATTGTTCATATGGCCTACATTATAATTTTGTAAATTCTAATCACAAAAAACTACAAAATATAGGGTGTCTAATAGTCACATCATCAACAAATGTCTAAGTTTATAAAATTCTTAAAAATATTTCAGGAAAATTTTCAAGAATAAATATCGAGTTTTTGTACACAAAATATTCTTTCCATTAAACTTTTATATAATAATTTTTTTGGTATTTTTTTCCCGAGTTTAATAAGAACTATTACCCAGAACAAAAAAGTAATCCAAATTTCTAAAATTATTAACTTGAATAAAAAGTATCTTTAATAAATTCCTTGGAAAAAAAAAATCAATCTTTTTCAGAAAATTCCCAAAAAAATCCTAGTGTAAATAAGTATGACAAAATTTATGGAATTTTATTTTTGGTCTTTTACATAATTTTTTCAAAAAATTTATTTTCAAATTTTATTCAAATTTAGAAAATATATTGATTACATGACAGTTAGTCAACATGACAACCATATCAAAATTGATTTATTATGCGATAGTTTTTTACGAGTTAGAATGTTTTAAAGTTTAGATTTAATTACTTTTGTTCATGAAGTACGAAGTCTATTTGTGTTATCTTTTGTGATTTTTCCTAATACAAAATTTTGAAAGAGGGAATATGTAAACATGAATTATCAATACTAGGGAACTTTTTCACTCCATAATCAACTTCTTTAATGGGTGAATCACAAACGATTTGAAAAATTGCCTTGATTACCAAATAAGAAAACACAGCATCAGATGTTTCATCCAGCCCTGGCCACTGGCCATGACCTTACATTTAGACTATTTAGTGAGCTCAAAGGGCTGAATGAATCTCTACTCATCAGCCGTACAGAGTACAAAAAAGCGGTCAGGTTTGAGACACAAACCGATACATGCTTTGTAGCAGCAGCCAATCATGCAGTCGGACTTACGTCGGTTCATGACGAGCGCTCCTCCGGATCTCCTGTTAGGCAACTTCCCTCGATTTACTGTACCTTGCAAGCAAGTAAAAGCTGTGACAGGATTCAGGAACATGATCTTTATCAAGAAGTTGTGATAGTTCATAGTTGCTATCATATATACTTTCACCGGGCCTTTGTTGAAGTAGGGATTCTATTTGTCCATTGTCTGAAGGAATTGTGTCCTTTAATTTAATGTGCAATGACTAAACTTGGAATAAGACAATTAACGGAGATAATTCAATCCGATTATTTTAGGAGTCGTAGTGCTTTGCTAGAAGCCAACTACGATTAATGGGCTTAAACAAGTTAAACCCATAACTATTATAAACGGGTCCTATGCGGTCACACACTTTGAGTTGACGGACTAGATCAACGGGAATGATGGTTGAGTATTAATATATATATTGTATATTATTAATATATCCATATTATTTATTTGTGAAATAATTAATTAGTGGATATTAATTAGGGAGGTTAATTAGGGGAGTTACACATTATGTACGTTAGAATTGTAATGGGTTGTAACTCCCTCCTCCTAATTAGGAAGATTAAGTTCTCCTCACTTGTTGACTAACGAGAGAGAAAAAGTGAGAGAAAAAGAAAAATAAAAGAAACCAATAGTTGGTTTTATTTTGTTTGGTTTTGTTTTGTTTTTAAGAGGGTTGACTACCATCTTGATCCGAAGCAATTCGATTGCACGCTTTGCGATCTTCGTCCTAGCAGTCGAAACCAAAGGCGATCTTGACCGGGCTCGTGTGGACCAACTAGAGGAGCAACACGTGGGGCTCTCATCTCTTTCGTACCTTCCCGATCAGATCCGGTTCACGCATCAACAGGTATTTCCTATGAACAATCAATTGTTGCCTATCAATTGTGCTTGTAGATCCTACGATTAGATGTTTAGATATGATCTGAAATTCCGCTTAAAGCATCTAATAAACCTTTAATTGGTATCAGAGCCATCTTGCATAGATTGATAGGATCAATGATTTGATGCGGATCTTGATTTAAATTGGTGGCGAATTTTATATGGATAAAGATGTAAAATTGAAATGGAGATTTTGATGAATTAAGACATGAAATTGTATGAATTGATATGGAAATTGGATACCACCGAACCGAGTCAGATTCGATCCGATTAGGTGATGGAAAGGCCACAAAATTGACCGAACCGGTGGATGATTGCCGTATGTATATTTGGCTAGATCTCAAAATATATTTGATATAAAATATCTGCCGCAAAATATTTGCCATAAAATTTTGGCTAGGTCACAAAATGTTTGATATAAAATATTTGCCGGTGATTTGAGATTTTGCCTATAAAATTAAGATGGATAATATTATGATATTGTTTATTTTAATTGTTTCCTAAAAGTTAGGAAATCCCACTTAAGATTAAATATTTGATATTATCTCTTTTTCATACAATTTAATCCAATTATTACATTTTACTGGTTAATATTGATTAATACCATATAAGGATTTAATTTTAAATTAAGATATATTGTTATGCTTGTTTTATATTGTGATATATTGCTTGCATACGGTGACTAGTATGACCCATAAATACGATATGTGTATCGTTATGTTTTTCTTGTACACGATCTGCGCATCGTTTGTTTTGTTGTAATTTAATTTATGCAATTAGAGTAATTCAAAATTGTAATACAAGAAGAAGTACAAGACATAAGAAGGTCAAGGATGGAGATCCACGAAGGATACAAGATGAAGTGATTATGAAGATTAGATCTTTATTTTTTGCATCGTAGGGGTCATACTAGGATCACAATTATTGCGTTTTGAATGCTTTATTTTAAGTTTTTATATTGTTTTTATTTATGACATTTTTTCACTTATAAATAAAAGACAAATAAAAAGACTTAAGTTCCAAAGGTAAATTGGGGCAATGCCTTTCCATATCATAACCCATTAAGTTCTGGACTTTGGTTGGATGGGCTTCACAAAAGTGAGGGTGTTCTTCCATAATCTTGGACTGAGTGAGGGTGAATCTATACGGGGGTTCATAAACCTTGATATGGTAGTACCCAACGAGAGACCAAAAGGCAAAGTTTTGGATCTTGAGGCATGGGATGATTTCTGCATTGGATGTGGATCATCAACCAAGAATTATAAGGAGTTATAATTAGTAATTGTTGCTTACCCTGAACACATAGGACTTAAGGCAGTGCAAAAGTACGTTGAGTCTTGTCTGGGATGGGATCTTGGAATATTTTATTCAAAGGGACGACAACAACTGAATAAAATGTGCTTTTGCTTATTTTAAATTGTTTAAATATAAGTATTTGCAATTTCAAACATATACTGATTTGTATGTCATTTATATTCTGTAGATAATGTCGAACGATAATTTGAAATTCTCTTTGCGCTCAATTGTTGAGAAAAACAAGCTCAATGGAACGAACTTCCTTAATTGGGAAAGGAATCTGAGAATCATTCTCAGGTCCGAGCGACGTGAGGACGTCCTAGCTACCCCTATCCCTTCTGTGACCGACACCTCATCAGATGAGGAGAAGGCAACAAAAACTCGGGTGAGGTCTGAGGCATTACCTGTAACTTGCCTCATGCTTGCTGCAATGGAGCTTGATTTGCAAAAGAGGTTTGAGCATTCTGATGCTTATACTATCATAACTGAACTGAAAACGTTGTTTCAGGATCAGGCAAGGATAGAGCGATATGAGACTCACAAAGCTATACTTGATAGCAAGCTTGAGAGGGGAAAACCAGTGAGTCCTCATGTGATTAGCCTGACTGGGCTTTTTAAGAGGATGGAAAATCTGGGGACCCCATATGACCAAGAGTTGGCCACTGATATTGTTCTTAGATCCTTGCATGATGGTTTTGCACCATTCAGAATGCAATACCATATGAATGGTCTGAAGCATGATATGAATGAGCTCCATGGCATGCTTAAAAATGCTGAGGGCAATATTATTGATGACAAAAAGAAGGAAGTTCTGAATGTCAACAAAGGGAAGGGTTTTAAGAAGGTGGCTAAGAGTAAGAGCAATTACCAAGGCAAAGGCAATCAAGTTGCCAAACCCAAGGGTGGTGAGAAGCCAAAGGTGGCTGCTGATCATGATTGTTTTTACTACAAGGCCAAGGGACACTGGAAGAGGAACTGTCCCAAGTACCTGGAAGACAAGAAGAATGGAACTGTGAGTTCCGGCACTACAGGTATTTATGTTATTGAAATAATGACAACAAATGTTCTCACATTAGAATATGATCCCATTTGGGTATTAGATACCGCTTGTGGTGCTCACATTATTTCTTATGTGCAGGAACTAAGAAATAAAAGGCAAGTGAAGAAAGGGGAGATAGACCTACGCGTTGGAAATAGAGCAAGTGTTGCTGCACTTACCGTGGGAGATTTTAGTCTGTCTTTACCTTCTGATTTAGTATTAGAACTGAATAATTGTTATTTTGTTCCATGCATACCAAGAACCTTATTTCGGTTGCATTATTACATTCTGAGGGATTTGATTTTAGCATTAAAGATGGATTTATGTCTGTTTTTAGAAACAATATTTTCTATGCTAGTGCACCAATGAGTAATGGACTTTTTGTGTTGGATCTTAAATCGGATGTATATAATATAAATAACAAAAGGCAAAAACCAAATAGTTTGAGTGAGGCCTACCTATGGCATTGTCGATTGGGCCATATTAGTGTGAATCGCATGAAGAAGCTCCATAAAGATGGACTTCTAAAAGACATGGATTATGAATCCATTAATACATGTGAATCATGTCTAATGGGCAAAATGACAAGGTCACCTTTCAAAGGAACCAATGAAAGGGCTACTGAATTGTTGGGCATAATACATACTGATGTATGTGGACCAATGACCACAGAAGCTAGAGGTGGCTACAGATACTTCATTACGTTTACTGATGACATGAGTAGATATGGATATATTTACTTAATGTCACATAAATCAGATTGACCGAGATGGCTTTGAGTCTCAATCGGGTTATGTCTTCATCCTTAACGGAGGAGTTGTGAGCTGGAAGAGCTCCAAGCAGGATACAATAGCAGATTCTATAACAGAGGTTGAGTACATTGCTGCTAGTGAAGCAGCAAAGGAGGCTGTTTGGATGAGGAAGTTCCTGGATGAACTCGGTATTGTTCCTAGTATTTCAGTGCCTATCGATATCTATTGTGACAACAATGGTGCCATAGCCCAGGCAAAGGAACCGAGTTCGAGCTCCAAATCCAGACACGTTATGAGGAAGTATCACCTTATTCGACGCATCATCACTGAGGGTGACATTAGGATGTGTAAGGTGCATACTGATGACAACATTGCAGATCCATTGACCAAGCCTATGCCTAGGCCCAAGCATGAGAGTCACACTAGGGCTAAGGGTCTCAAGCACATTGGAGAATGGCTTTGAGTTTGCTTTTGTATTACATTGTGTATTTATGAGTGTTGGACACTAGTTTTATGTTTAACTTGATGATTTTATGATATATGATATTTCATCCTTATTTATATATTGTTTTGATCGATATTGAATAATATGTCCAAATAATTCATTATTAACAAATGGGATCACTTTAAGTGTTCTGGTGAATGAAACCCCATTAAGTGAAATGAAGTTTTGAATTATTGAAAGTCTATAGTTCGAAATCATCAAATGGACATGGATGATTTTATTAGTAACTATATTGTAAGTTGACTGATAGCGCCAGGTTTCATGGGCTATAAGGACATGGAGATGTCTAGTCATTTACATGTATATGTATGGATGATACATGTAAGACTGACCCACCTTAAGACTCTCCAAAAGAGATTGTAGAGTTTTAAGTTAAACCATGATTAGTAGATTCCTCAGACATGAGTGTGTTGTGGTCTCACTTGATGATTGGTATTTCTTTGACACTGTTAAACACTTTCCGTAAAAGGGAGTTATAAAGGCAGTAGTTAGGATTGCCAAAAGTTGAGTGGGAGCCATAGTCATACAAGATTGGAGAAGTCCTCCTGGTTCGTGTATACTGTGATACATTGTACAGGATTGGTGTCTCGGCCACTTGAAGAGCGAGAACTGAAAATGCATGGCCATGCTCGGATGGATTATTTGTAATCATCAGTTTAATTGACAGTTCAAACTCGGAGTTCAAGAAACACATTTGACATTAGATATGAATGTCACCATATCGTCAAATAAGACATTAAGAGACAAAGGTATCTTATATTGCACACTTGTTTAAGGACAAGTGGGAGATTGAAGGAATTGTGTCCTTTAATTTAATGTGCAATGACTAAACTTGGAATAGGACAATTAACGGAGATAATTCAATCCGACTATTTTAGGAGTCGTAGTGCTTTGGTAGAAGCCAACTACGATTAATGGTCTTAAACAAGTTAAACCCATAACTATTATAAACGGGTCCTATGCGGTCACACACTTTGAGTTGACGGACTAGATCAACGGGAATGATGGTTGAGTATTAATATATATATTGTATATTATTAATATATCCATATTATTTATTTGTGAAATAATTAATTAGTGGATATTAATTAGGGAGGTTAATTAGGGGAGTTACACATTATGTACGTTAGAATTGTAATGGGTTGTAACTCCCTCCTCCTAATTAGGAAGATTAAGTTCTCCTCACTTGTTGACTAACGAGAGAGAAAAAGTAAGAGAAAAAGAAAAATAAAAGAAACCAATAGTTGGTTTTATTTTGTTTTGTTTTGTTTTGTTTTTAAGAGGGTTAACTACCATCTTGATCCGAAGCAATTCGATTGCACGCTTTGTGATCTTCGTCCTAGCAGTCGAAACCAAAGGCGATCTTGACTGGGCTCGTGTGGACCAACTAGAGGAGCAACACGTGGGGCTCTCATCTCTTTCGTACCTTCCCGATCAGATCCGGTTCACGCATCAACAGGTATTTCCTATGAACAATCAATTGTTGCCTATCAATTGTGCTTGTAGATCCTACGATTAGATGTTTAGATATGATTTGAAATTCCGCTTAAAGCATCTAATAAACCTTTATTGTCACCATAGGCTTTTCTCGCCTTGGTCTTGTCAAAACGGGCTTTACGGACAACATGCTGGACATGTTTCTCGTGCTCTCACAGCATTTCATCCATGTTACCGCTAGTACGGAATAATGGTCCGGAGCAGTATTGTAATCCGATCAACAGGAATATAATCCTGAATTTTAAAGGTGGAAATGCAAAAAATCCCATTGAATCTCACCTCCAATCTAAGGGGAGTTGTTGAATCACATCACTACCCATGAATCCCGTTAGCGGCTATGCCTTTGACCCGTCCGTTAGAGCTGGGCATGAGACGGAACGGATTGAGGTCGTCTCATGTCCCATCCGGCTATTATATATGGGATGAAATCGGGATGGGTCTGGTGTTTTTAGACTGAAACCCGTCGAGTCTTGTCCCGGATGAGAACGAGACGGGACCAAACCAATCTCACATGACCTATATATAATTCGTTTTTTTTTTTTCAAAATTTTATTGAAGAAATATTTGTTAATAACAGGCTTAGAACGAAATACATGAAAATCGAATGTCGCAAGAGAGTTTAAAAACATAATTAATTTGTCTAAAGTCTAAAATTAAACTTAAAAACGAAATTACATAATGATCATTTCTTTTTTGTTTTTTTAAACAATACCTCAATGAAATTCACTTTATCCTCTGGGCTTTGTAGATGGTGTGGACAACTGTTTTTGCTTAAATTGATGTTTCATTTCTACAAGTGAAAAATAGAAAAGATTTGAGAATACAAGATACTTTATGGTAAATAGCAAAAAAATAACAAATTGTATCAAATTTAAATAATTCAATAATCATACCGTGCTTGACATCAAAATAAAATTCAGTGTTTTCAATTCTTGGTTCATCGTCATTATCAACAATCCCGACAAAGTACGTAGTAATAATTTTACAAACCTATTTTATAACTTTCACTTTACTATTTGTCAATTTAGGCTTAAATATTTTATAGTTAAAATTTTTATTATACATAAAAGACGGGTCTAGTGGAGTAAAGAAGGTAAAACTTATATCCCTTAAGCTTTTTAGTAGGACGGGACGAGATATATATTTTTAGATGAAAAGTCATTTGGATCAAGATAAATAACCGGGACGAGTCCGGATTTGCAGGATTTGTGCCCAACCCTACTGCCGTTAAACATTTCGCGGGAACATTCAAAAACTTCAATCACTATGTTACCAACACTCTTTTTAATTAATGTGTCACGCATTAGCTTGATGAATGATAAATATAATACTTGTGAAGATCATAATAGCTAAGAGTAAAATGGTTAATGTGTTGTGCAAACGTTACCATTTTGAAAGTCCATGCAACCATCTTTCAAATTATGGTTGACTAATGTAATACCGGCACCTTGTGCGGGATTTCTTCTAAGAAAATATTTAAATACTTTGAAACTAAAACAAAAAAATAATAAAGTTAGATCTTAGTTATGATTTTTTGATAGTCCCTTTTAAAAAAAATGTATCAATAAACATCTTGGTTGGTCAAAGTATTTGCATAATGAGCCACTTTTTTAATATGAAATTAATGGTGGTATTGAGGCTTATAAATTTTAAAGATCTTCATCGTCATTTTTGTTCCGCATTTTCCTTATCATTTATTGCTATAAAAAATGTCATATGTTGGTTTATCTTCTTATTCTAACTTTTCATACAATTAATGTAACATCTGTATATGTTTTTAAATTTATAAATTGTCACCTCAAATGCTTTGGTTATATCGAAGAAGGATTTTACTTTTGTTAATACCTATGATTTGTATTTTTTTTTTAAATTTTTTGTACGTAGTATATAACCAAGTTTTATTTACATAGAGAAATCTAATCGTATCAATTTCATTATATATAAACGTAGTTATTGCGGTAATAAATGATAGTTTTTATTTTATGATCTACCAAAATGATTCTAATTTTTTTAAAAAAAATTGTAAAGGATTTAAACGTGAAATAAAAATAAATATACTTATTAAATAATTTGGTATTTCATGTAGAGAAATAAATATCCTTATTAAATAATTTGGCGTTCCATGTGGAGGAATTCATCTACTTGTTGTTAGATTTAACCCACAATTTTATTTTTTTTACAAATTTGAATTTCATCTCTTCTAAACCAAATCAAATATTTCTGTGTTTCTATGATGAAGTGATCCAAAAAGCTTGTGATCTAATATATATAGAGAGAGGGATATTGTCAAAATAGTTAAAGAATACTTACACAATTTATACCATTAAAAACTAAATAAATTATTTTGAAAAAAAAGAGTAGAAAACACGGATCAATACACCGAACTCTTCCTTTTTAATCATTCTTCTCCATTTTCTTAGCTATACACGCATCTATATACATCTCTCCGTCTTTTTCCCCACACTCTTTCACTTTCTCCAAAAACACCACTCAATTTTCCATTAACAAACCTACCTTACAAAATGATAGACAAAAAGTTTTGCGAGCACAACGGCGAAGGTGAAATCGTCTTCCAATGACTCTATGCTAGAACTGTAACCATCAAATTGGAGTCGACTACGACCGTCTGGATGTATATGCATCCTATCAAAACCATATAAGAAATCGGTAAAAATCGTTACAAAAATACAAACAAAATACATGATGCATCATCAACTAAAACCATTAATTTTTCGATTACTACACCATTGTTATGATTGATATTCCAGAAGTCCAATAAACACAAAATGCGAACTCAAATCTTCAGTGATGAATTGGCTTGGATATATCGTCATAATAAATAAAAAAACAATAACAACCAAAAAAACATATTAGTGACCAATAACTTTATGGAAAAAATACGTATCGAACAGTGGTAAGTCGAGTAGAGTGAAGGACATCTTCTTAAATAGGTGTTTTGGGTATATATTCATGCTTACTTGTTAAAAAAATAAAAATAAATAAAAAGAGATATTATAATTAACAAAAAATATCCATAAATGAGAGATCTTAGAAAGAAAAGATAATCAATACAAAATTTTAGTCTAAATAGAAAGGAAAGTGTATCATCTCCTCCACATATATTTAAAGCTAATATAATTAGATAGTTAACAAAATTAGTTTAGTAAGATTTTCGAAATTGAATTACATGATTTGAAGATATTTTATTTAAAAAAATTTGGTAACAAAAATTTGATTTAGGAAAGATATTTCGTTAAAATCATATGTTTTTATATGTATAAATTTTAAATATATAAGTTTTAACTTTCTTTTTGGGTTTGATTAATAATCTGAAAAATAGTTTTTAAAATGTCGATTACAAATAAACGATTAAAAAAGATTATTTTAAAAATAAAATAATTTTAAATCATTGATATAAAAAATATATATATTTAAATATCTTGTTAATGAACCTCATATCATACATATTGTTTTGTTTGAAATCCGAACCCATACTATATATTGTTTTTAAAAAATCAAATATCGAACTCAAAATTTTTTATATGAACTTCCGCAAAATTTTTTTTTATTTTTTTCGTTAATTTTATTTGATTACATATTATTCTAATTTAGGAAAAATGAGATATAGGAAGTAATTAGAAGAATATGAGATATAGGGGTAGGTAGTTACAGTTTAATTAGATTTAAGTACAAGTTTTATTAACATTAAATGTATACATGTGAGACAATAACCACGTAGTTTTAATATAAATAGTGTAATATAATGTTCAAAATTTTGTTTGTGTCAATAAAAAAAAGACAAAATATCATAAAGTAGGATAATAGTTGTATATAGATATTGTAACTTTGGTAAGTATGTACTATTATATATCATAGTTTGTTAATTATATTTTTTTTAAAATTTAAATGTTAAAATAAATCCCAAACATATTGTAAATTACATCGAGTTAAAAGTTAGGCGGGCAACAAGTTGTGCCGCCAACCCTTTCTGAATAGCAAACCCGATCCTCCCGAACACTACATTTGAAGACCTAGGTGACACAAAATTTCCATGGCAAGACCCGTTGCACCCTCTTGAGAATCTCGACGGCATCAGGCGCAAGAAAACCAAACGTATCGAAAGCGAACGGAAGAAACACATGCTGGTTTTCAAGACAAGCTCTTTCATGCTTAGTCACCTTCAAAGAGGCCGCGTTGAGAGCCACCTTACCCACAACAAAAGGCCCGTTATCCAAACCAACCAAAGGGGAGACTCCTGTCAAATCAATACAAGAATGTTTCCCACCCACCCATCCAAAAACTAACACATCTGCAGGCCTCAACGTAGACCTTCCTTCACGCGGATCAGTCAAGAAGGATACAGGCGCCTCTTTCTTGGCCGAAACCCCTGCTCTCTTAAACACGTCACATAAAACATCACGAACCAGATCATGCCTATATTTGAAGCCGGGTAATTCTTTACAATGAACCGCATGCTCCCCAAAAACATCCAAAGGCCTCCCACGATTAGGCATAAGACAAAACATATCAGACGAGAACAAAGGAATCATAAGGCGATACTTGAGGATCGTGCGATACTCAACGGGAGACATACATTGTCCAAGTCCATCAATAGGTATGGCAAGAAAGAAATCTTGGCTATGCGCTGTCTATAGACACTGAAAAACCGCTTTTTGTCTAGCGGTTAAATCAAAAGTTGCTTCTATCGTTTGTACTGTCTTACCATAAAAAGCACTCGCCAAAGCATGTTGAGCTTTAGGGGGGACGGTGCTCTTTACAGTAAAACCAGAAAGATCAAAATTAGGAATAGAAGCTTGAAGATTGCCCAAAACTCCAAAAAACTCAGAACCCATATCAACAACTCCACTGTCCCGCAAAATGTGGTCTTGAAGGGTCCAAGACTGAGCTCTAGAAGCCACAAAAGCAAAAGAAGAAGTCTCCATAGCTGAGTATAACCCAAGACCTCCACACCGAATCGGCAAAGAAGCAAGTCTCCACTGAAGATCCGCCAAAATAAGCACCCCCACAAACCACAATATCCTCGACTGACCCACGGAGTCCCAAATCAAAAAAAAATGCACTCTCCCCATGTTCCGGTAGACAAGTCCTCAAGCTAAACAACATCTTAGCAACACCCATGCAGGAACGAAGCAAAAGAAGCTCACTCTGCGGGTCCCTCAACTGCGGAAGAAGGTGCATCAACTCAACCGCTTAAAGCTCTTTTCATGACTAGCTCTCTAATAAACTCACCATCTTTACAGCCCCACCCAACAACTTAACACCCAGAACCAGCCTAGAAATGCCATCAGGGAATAAACCTTCTCTAAGCTTCGATCCATCACACGAAGGCCAAAAGAGCTCAATCTTGCAAACATTCAGCTCAAGGCCAAAACTTGGGCCAACTTCTCTAATGATATCAAGCACTCTAGCCACTTCCTCTGTCCGGCCAATAAAAGTACCATCATCAAGATACCAAGCATGTAGAAGAGGCTTACAACTGTCTCTGATCCGATGAAGAAGTGGGTGCAAGACAAGGGAAAAAGAAGCGGCCCCAAAGGGTCTCCTTGTTGCACACCAGTAGCCGACCAAATAATATCATCACCAACATATAGACGAGCAGCTTAACCATACAAGAAATCAACCCAAAAAGAGATAGAAGGACATATTTTCCTTACTTCCCTAAGCAAAACAGTTCTGTCAACCAAGTTGAAGGCATTAGAAAAATCCACTGTCAACATAGCCAGAGAACCATCAGAGTGATGCTCACTTAAAACCCTGTTAACACTATGTAGAATAGCCTCTGCACCACCTGAAGTACCAACTCCAAATTGAAAATCTCAAAGATATTCCCTCATATCTTTACCCACTCCCTTCATGGCTACTTTGGACACCAACCGTCTCCATATAGTACCTACTGCAATGGGACGAACCCCATTGTCAGGCTTCAACAACAACGTAAGAGACGCTGAAGCAACAAACTCAGCCAAACACAACACACTTACCTCCCAACCACAAATTGACCACTGATGAAAGCGCTCTCAAAAGACTTGTGGCAACCGCAGAGCCCTCACCACACAAAGCATCTAAAAGGTGTTGTGCTTTCAAACCATCTCTACCACAAGAGGTTCCTTTGGGAAAAGACTTGATGCATGTAAAAATCAAATCAACATCAACAACGAGAGGTGGTTCAAGAAAAGTAGAACAAGGCTTAGAAGGAGGAGGTTTGAAGGGATGTTTTGCCTTCAACACCTTCAAAGTCTCATCGTTATAAGGAGCTCTCCAAAAGAGCACAAAACTTTTACAACAGCCGTAAAATTTCCATCTGAAACCTTACGAAGACACTGCTTGATATTAGGGTTCCTCTCCCAACCTTCTTCATACTTTGAGTCACCATCAACCCTAACAACAGGTCTATGCTCTGAACTATCTAGCAAAGCATGCACGAGCTTAGAAACACCATCAACCTCTCCCCAAGTAACAACGCCTGCAAAATCGC
>NCTC01000562.1:0-17534 GCA_002319775.1 Fagopyrum tataricum | reverse complement strand
TGCAACTGCTTCCCCACATTTGTACCTTATTCATGGAATGACGTCCAAAAACTTCATGAACATGGGTATACGTCATACGTATGAACTAGATACGTTTCTATTCCGTTTCCGTTTCCGGAGTTCAAACCAAACGGACCCTAAATGCTTTATAAAAATCAGTTTTATCACAATACATCGGTTGAAACCGAACCCGAAAGATGAAAATCGGATTTGGACCCAACCCGATATTCCGAACCGGATATTCGATTGTACATACTCCTAAATGGCCATTGTTCATTCCACCAATGAGTTTTTTTTTTTGGAGTTTCTTGAATGCTATAACTACATTATTACTTTTTATATAAAAAAAATGCAAAAAATAGGGAGAAAAACAGAAGAAGATGTTGAGGGTTTGTTTGTTTTGGGGTGGGTTGGCAAATTTGGCATATTGAGAGAGGAAACTGCACCCACTTAACCACTTTGATTTTTTGTAGCCAAAGTTTTGATGTATAACCTCCCCACATACCCACTCTGCTTCCACTGTTCTTCACTCTGCAGAAGATGGATGGTGGTCCTTCTTTTCTTCTTCTTCTTTCTTTTTTTCCCTCTATAGTGGGTTTTACTGCTAGTACATGCTAGCCCATAAGGGTAGTTTTTGGATCCTTTTTTTTTAAATTATTATTTTTCTGCAATAAAAGACTTTCTTTTCTCACCTTCTGATGGCAGCAAAACAAACAAAAAAACCCCCAGCAGGTTTTCTTCTCTGTCTTTTCCTTTGTCACCACCATCATATTCAAACATTTCTGTTTTGAATATCCCTCTTCCCCTTCCTTATACTCATCCCAAAAGCAAGCTTTCTTTACTCTTTGATGTTTTCCCTTTTGAAGAATCTTGATTCTCATTCCTTCATTATATAAACAACTTCTTCAAAACAAAGAATTTCATACAACATTTGAATTTGCTTTATATTTTGAGAATGGAAATACCTAGATTCTCCTTCATCTTCATTTACTATGTAGCACTACTAAGTTGCATGCTTATAAGCTTCACGGCATCCATTGAAGCTGCTCCAGTGGATACTCTTGTCACTAAGCTTCCTGGGTTTGATGGAACTTTTCCTTCTAATCACTACTCAGGGTAGGTGCATTTTTTTTTGTAATTTCATTTGGTTCACACTGCTCTTGTGTTGTTATTCTAAATTTTCCTCTTTTGTGATTATTTTTTGCTAAAGGTATGTAACTGTAGCTGGAACTAATGGTGGGAAGCCAAAGAATTTGTTTTACTATTTTGTGGAATCAGAAAGTAATCCAACAAAAGACCCTCTCGTTCTTTGGCTTAATGGTGGACCTGGTTGCTCAAGCTTTGATGGCTTTGTCTATGAACATGGTATTATTACCATTTGCTTTTCAACTTCTCATCTATATTTATGTCCACCATTTATGAACTTAACTACTTTTTCCCCTTTTAATTTATCAGGTCCATTTAACTTTAAATCAGGGAAGACAAAAGGAAGTCTCCCTTCTTTGCAGCTCAATCCCTATACTTGGACCAAGGTCAAATGAATGTCCATACTTTTTGTCAAAAAATGGAACTTATCTGCATTTAAGTGTATTTTCATGTTTTTGGATTGTTATGACTATTATACAGGTTTCAAGCATTATATATTTGGATTCCCCAGCTGGTGTAGGGCTCTCTTACTCTTACAATGAAACCACTTATAAAACAGGAGATCACCAAACTGCAAGGGATACTCATATATTCCTCTTGAAAGTAACAAGAATTTCTTAGTATTTGGTTGCAATTGTTATTGATGATTGTTTCTTGTTGATTAAGACATTGTTTGATCTAATCTTCTAGTGGTTAAAGAAATACCCAGAGTTTGCTCAGAACCCGTTTTACATGGCCGGGGAGTCGTTTGGTGGAATTTATGTGCCTACTCTTGCTGCTGAAGTAGTCAAAGGTATGATTAAGACTAAGGAGAATGGATTAAGAAAACTATCAAAACAAAATTTGTATGAGTTTTAGTCTTTTGTTCTTGCAGGAATCAAAGCCAAAGTCAGTCCAAACATAAATTTCAAGGTGCATAACAAACCCTATAGTATTTGACAGACCGTTTTCTGTTGTTGTTGTTGTTACCTCGAGCGAGTACTGAGTATATCCTTAAATGCAAAGTTTGAGATATGATCATATGAATTTGGAATGCATACAGGGATACATGATTGGCAATGGAGTTGTTGGAGACTCCAAATACGATACGAACTCAATCGTGTCCTTCACACATGGGATGGGACTGATACCAGATGACCTCTATAAGGTACATGCTTTACGATCACTAGTTGGTGTTTGGATGCCATGTTTTATAACAATGTTATGCAGAATTGGACTTGTAAACTAAACTGTTCACTATTGAGTGTAAAATGCAGTACATTTACTGTAACAATCTGTGTTTGTCAATACTACATTATTGATGGAATACATCCAAACAGCATTTTTACAGACACATCACAGGAGAAAAAAAAATCATAATACTGAAATCAGTTGGTTGCATAAAACATTCACTGATGTAAGAACTTACCTTGAAATGAAGGTATTTGTATGTGGTCCTATTGTACAATACGAGTTAAGACTTCGTTATTTTTTTACCTAGGTAGTGTCACTTTCATGATTTGATAGAACCAATTTTCTGTGTGTACAAGATCACCATAGAATTGCCCTAGACTGTAAAAATACGAATGCAGTTACTGATATAGTACCTGCTCTTCAATTCGACGTCACAGAACATTATCTCAGCCTGTGGAGTAAACTTGGACCAGAACAACACCGAGTGTGATAAATGCGCAGACGAATTCAACAAGGTACAATAAACTCAAACAGTTGATTTCCTAACTGGATGATTGTATTGTTTCATTAGTGACTGAGTAAAATTCTATCCAAACAGGACCTTAAGGGTCTGAATATCTATGATGTTCTTGAGCCATGCTACCATGAACCTGGAAAGAGTAACTCAAACTTGCCAAACAGTTTCCAACAACTAGGGAAAACCGAGAGACCACTTCCTGTGAGAACGAGGATGTTTGGTCGTGCTTGGCCTTTCAACTTGGCTGTAAAAGAAGGCCTTGTTCCTTCATGGCCTGAGCTTTTACAGGTTGCAGTTGATCGTAGAGAAGAGGTCCCTTGCACGGTATGTAAAGGAAAGCCTGGAAAGCCTTGTTCCTTTATGAAAATTGTTTGGTTCTTATATGTATGTTAACATAAATGCAGAGTGACGAGATTGCAACCGCGTGGTTGAATGATGAAACGGTCAGGAAAGCAATTCATGCTCAATCGGTATTGTAACTAACTTCGTTTTGCTCGTATTGATGCATATGGTAATTTCTAGAAGTGGTGATTAGTGTTTTTTTTGTTGTTGTTTATGCAGCAAAGTATAACAGGTCCTTGGTCATTATGTATGAAGATAGAGTACTATCATGATGCTGGTAGTATGATAAGCTACCACAAAAGGCTTACCTCTCAAGGTTACAGAGCGCTCATCTACAGTGGAGACCATGATATGTGTGTGCCGTACACTGGAACAGAAGAATGGACAAGATCACTGAGATACAAAGTTACAGATACATGGAGGCCTTGGGTAGTTAACAACCAGATTGCAGGGTATGTTCCAGACTCGTAAATTCGGACCCTAAGTTTAGAACTCGATTATAGATGCATTTCAAGGGGACTAATCCTACTTAACTCTATGGATATGGTATTGTTGCAGGTATCTTGAAGGTTATGAAAATAACCTTACTTTCCTTACTATCAAGGTTTGTAGTCTTTACAACTAGATATAGATGCATTTCATACGAGTTTGTTTACGAGGTTTTCGGGATGTGGTGGGTGCAGGGAGCAGGACACACGGTCCCTGAGTACAAGCCGGAAGAGGCGTTGGAGTTCTATAGTCGATGGTTGGAAGGGAAATCCATATGATTATACAAGTGTTTCACAAAGATATTGAAGCAATCCAATTGTTTTCCCAGATTTTTATGACATTTACAAACTAGAAAAAGCTGTTTTCACAGTTTATGATGATTATAGAAGAACAAAATCACAGGAAATATGTGATTCCTAATAAAATTCTTCTCTTATATGTTTAGCTTTGTTTTCTTTTACAAAAGACTAAGCCCTGCTATGGATGTCAACTAAATACACTTCCTCCAAGTGTAACATGAACCAAACGAGGGTTAAAAAAATGGTAAGATGAACTTTGTGCTGAAGCGACAAAACTATGTACACCAGTATCCAATAAGTGAGCTCAAAGGAACTAACCAGAACGCTTTCATTATTACCACAACAATATCCAACAAATCACAAGACTCTTGAGTGAGGAAACCGAAAGAATTACAGAGAGTTTGACATCTTTTATAACAAAATTTGAATTCTAACCCATAGTGAAAGAGATAGGATAACTTCCCAGACACTAATACAAGCTGGGTTTACTACAGCCCTTTTCAACTCCAATTTGTCGCCAAAAAATGAGGAAGCAAATTCGACACAAATATAATGACAAAAAATAATAATAATAACAAACGAAGTTGAACAAGGATAATAACCTGGAAAAACAGGGAGCCTAAGCTCATCCACCTTTCAAGTTATTTCAAGGGCTTGGTCTCTCCCGAGGGTTTCTTGTTGTTTTCTCCGGGTACATATAGAGGAAGGGTCACGAGTGTATTAACCCGGCTCACACCTTCAAGGGCAGACCAATCAGTTTCCAAAAGTGCCTGATGATCCTCTTCTTTTGACTGCTCATCATCATCACTTGTGTTGGGGACAACATCTTCGGCTGTTCTGACAGTTCCAGAACGATCAAGCCTGTCAGGACCATCAGGACCGTCTTCCTCAGCTTGCTCGACAGAAATGAGAAGCTCCTTTTCATTTGTTAAGTTACAAGAGGAAGATGAAATGCTGCTTTCTGTGTCCAAAAAGAGGCATACTACAGCACAGTCATCGACTTTTGAGGTAGGGTATCTCATTCTCCAGGATCGAACTGCCGACTCCACAAGTGCTTTTGCTGCAGATCCACGGTTTGGAGCTGAAGCTATTATATCCACCACTTCCTTGTTTGAGAGGACATCCCAAATCTTTGGAAAAGCAGTGATAATATTAAGATATTAGTGAAAAGAGATGGTGAAACTCAATATGAATTAGATAAAAAAACAAGGATCTCTCTAGTAGTAGTTTGGTGCCATTCTTACCCCATCTGTGGCTAGGACAACAAATTCATCCTTCTCTGTAAGACGTCTATGAGACACCTCAGGCACAGCAATCAAGCCATAATCTTTCAAGCAGAAATCTCCAAACGCTCGAGCCATAGCGAGACCTGGGGAGTCATTGTTGGGAAGCCACACTCTTGCAACCTCAGGTTCATCACGAAGTGCAAAAACACGGCCTCTGTGTTTCCTAATCCGTTCAGCTTCAGCTGTATAGAAGTGCAAAAGTTCAAAGATTACACAATGCAATGGTGGAAATCTCTAGAGGCTAGCAAAGTTGAAGTCCTCATAATCATCAACAATGGAAATCTTACACTTTAGTAGAAAAACAAAAGAGGGAAACTAAATCCATTCGCTGAGAGTTAATGTAGTTACAATGGAAATAATTAGGCACTTCATACAACAGTTAGTAGTGTTTTCTGATATCAAAGGTTTTCCACATCGTTGGTCAGTGACAACATATATAGTCTATATAGTCCTTTGATATCCTTGTAGGTCATGTTTTGTACATCGTGTCTCAAAAGTTTGTTACACGAATTCAACCCAGTGCTTTATCATTTCTTATTTTACACTGAGCAGTATTTCAATATTTTCGGGAAAAGAGCTTCAAATAGGGTAATGAAAAAATAATAAGTAAAGAGGAATCAAATGCATATCTGTATGCTTATGACTGGATGAAGAGAGAGACCTGGGAGATTTGGTTTAAGATCCACAGTCAACTGAACTGCAATAAGAGAATTGTCTTCATCTCTTGTCCCCAAGACAGCTCTAGAGTCTCCAACATTTCCAACAACAAGATCTTTTCCCTAAAATATATAGAATATGTGTAAACAAACAGGGATTTATAGAAAAACAGAAACATGACCAACAAGGCTTCAAGCTGTGAGAGAGCAAACCTGCTTAACTAATGTCACCGCTGTAGTTCCACTGCAGAAGCAATCAATACTTCTATGCACCCTCAGTTCCCGGTCCATAACTTTGAAAACTTTTAAAAATGACTCTTTGAGTGTTTGGAAAACATCTGGTTGTTTCACTGTTTCATTCAGATCAACAGAGTGTCGGGATTCTTCCTCAGCTGATGCAAACGACACATCATCGGAGTTCTTGCTACTGGAATTTAGACTGATTTCCCTAAGAACTTCACTCTTTATAGTTGCTTCTAACTGTGCACTTAATTTTTGAGGAAGATGATCTCTAACTCTCCTTGCCACCATATGTCCATAAGGGCCATGGCCATCAAATACACCACAGAAGATTGTATCGTCTCGTGAAGTAAAATTCTGAAATGAACAGCTTAGTGAGATATGACATCTGAAAGCCTCAAGCAACAATGAGTGAACAAGATATTACAAATATTCTGTATGGAAACATAGAGAAAAGGGAAAACACAGATGACCAGGGGGAGTTCATCAAATTGTGGGATGGGGAAATATTGCACCTACAAGACATCATATCATCAACCTTACATTTAACCATTTATCCTAAAATTCATTCTATAATGTGCCTGGATGACGCTAAAGAATAAATTAAATGCTTACTATTATTATACACCACTACTTACATATGGCATATTTCATGTTTCCATAGCTTATTATTTGACAGTCTACTCTATGATCACCAAATGCCAGAAGCTCCAAAGCATAATACGAACGAATCTTTCAAGGAAACAAAACGTGAAAACTGATAAACTGAACTTTCAACAGTTCAACAGAGGCTCAGCTTGAAAGGATAGATTAGTATAATTATAAATGGCATATGGATGAAAACAAATAGTGTGAAGAATTGCTCAGAACAAGAATCAGTATCATCAATTCATCTCATGCAAATGAAAGGAAGAAAAACAAACAAGATCTAAGTGACGAATCCAAATAAGGGCATCCATCAATTTGTCACTCATCAATAATTAGTTTTATCAAGGTAAACAACAGATCAGCAATTCATTCAATTTCATAATTCCAATATGATAATTTAAAACTTAATGCCAATCAGACCAAATTGTTTCAGTTGCCAGAAAATCTTACCTCCCAGACAATCATCGCATCCTGGTTAGTACCCTTCTTACCCTGTTGGGTAAACAGGGAGGCAAATTCAGTTGCACCATTAGCGAAAAGCCGACCAGGGTTCTCGTCCTTGAAAGGAGAAACCCAGGATCCTGCTTTCTTCTTAGGGGTTTTCTTCCTCTTACCTGAGGCAACAGAAGGGGAACCTGGACGAGGTGTACTGCTTTCCAAGGATAAGCAGGACCCCATTCTCAGGGCCCTTAATATACTAAAAACGCACTCCAGAGCCGCGATACAGTAACAACTATTTTCAAGTGAGGGATCCGTGACAGCTTCTTCAAAAGAGCCTAATGCGCTTCTTGAATCTCCAAACCCCAATTCTGATATGAATCCAAATAATTCAACAAAGAGACCCAACTAATCAAATTTTCAATTAGATGAATTTGCAACACACTGAAGCACTCTTTTGAAGCCTCAATGTTCCTTCAAAGTGTAAAACTGAAGTATAAAGCCAAGAATCTTTAGGTTTCCTCTTTTCCCTCTCTTTGCTTGTCAGGATACACGCACACACAAAGAAAGAGATCTATTTCTATTGATGGAAAGGAAGAAAAAAGATATCAAGCAGCACTAATTCCCAACGCACTAATACTTATTAATCGCCCTCTTGCTCTTCCCTTCAGCAATACACTTGAATCAAAAGCAAAAACACGAATATTCTCCAATACCTTTAAATTCGAAACCACAAAACCCTGATTCCTTCGATTCGACCGGATAAACACCGAATTCCAGTTTCCTTCAGCAGATCAAGCTTAAACAAATCCACAAATTCAACGATCACAACAGCAAAGCTTGTAGCTCACACAAATCAATGAGGAAATAAATGGAGGAAGAGAGAGAAACTGATTGTGGGTAGGTGAATGCAGATTCAATGGAGTTAATTTGAGAGGAAACGGGAACCACGAAAAAGCAGCGATGCCGAAGAACACAAATATTTATTTAGTACCGATGAAGAGAGCGACAATGAGAGAGAACAGAAGGGTATTGCTTTCTCTCTCTAGAAATTACCACCAGTTGCGGCTCCCTTCTCTGTCCCCATCAATTCCAATCATCATGATCATCCTCCAAATGAAAATCTGGCAAAATAATTGATTTGTTAAATGGATTGATCACCTACAGGTCCACAATTATTGATGAAAACCTTCGGGACGACTTCCGCAACGAGAATCACGAGTTCATAACTGCATGACCTAATCGCACCAACATTCAAAAGAGATTAACTACTAATGCAGATAAAATTGATGAAGATTTTAGGAAAAGTAGAAAACCTAAACCGGGAATTTGGGGGGAAAGGTCGGAATTGGAATACCATTGGATCCTCTTTCTGATGGCTTTGCCTGATCTTCTATGGCCTTTCCTGCGATGCCACGTGGGTTCATGACTCTCTCTACCAAGTATTTGACTCATTTGTTTCCATGTATTTATTTTATTTCCTTTCCAGAAAAACAAATATTTAAAAAAAAAGAACAAATAGATCTGAAAAAGATATTTTCCTTTCCAATAATCTTTTTTTAGGTGAATATATACGATTTTATGTACTACTATTAAAGTCAAAGCATTTACTTTCACGTGGTGCTTTTTCAAAAATTTTCTTGTCGATTTTTGAGTTTGATAAAATAAAATAAATATTAATATATTGTTTTTATTTATATACTTATCACAATCTTTAACATATTTTTGATATTTCAAAAAAAATATGTTTTAAGATCTTCTTATTCATTATTTTTGAAAATTGTTTATTTACTTTTATTTATAAAATTATTAGATAATTTATTATTTTATATTTAACATGCAAATATATAGTTCCTATATTAATTAGAAAATAATAACTAAATTAACAAATATATTATAAGTGCTATATTTTTTAAAGTTTACTCTTCTCTTTTGAGTTAATTAATTAAGACTTTATAATAAATTATTTTTTTATAAAAATCATTCATTAAATTTAAAATTATACCCGTATCT
This sequence comes from Fagopyrum tataricum, assembly GCA_002319775.1. Classification (NCBI taxonomy): domain Eukaryota; kingdom Viridiplantae; phylum Streptophyta; class Magnoliopsida; order Caryophyllales; family Polygonaceae; genus Fagopyrum; species Fagopyrum tataricum. The sequence continues at coordinate 8,287 of NCTC01000562.1, read as the reverse complement.
TGGCAGGAGAACTACACTAATTTCTATTTATTTTAGTATCCAAATATTATGAGAATTTTTAGTTAATACGGAGCATGTAACACATACAGTTTTGGACAACAAAGCTCTTATCTCTTTAGTGAAAGAGATAATGTCAAAAGTTTTCTTTCATTTAATATTTTTCTAGAGAAGATATATCCAAATTTTAATGCACAAAATGACAATAAATTTTCATTGCCTTTGTTAAAAGAGTTATTTACGTGTCAAATTGATCCGATAATTGTAATTTAAGAGACTATCTATATATATCTATCTTCAATATAGTTTTTTTGGTGGGAATATTTTCAATATACTATAGTAAACCACAGGTATTAAACGCTCACGATTTGTTTCGTCTATGTATTACGACGAGGATTAAAGATACTGAATTTATTTTTGATTAAAAAATTACTATATATATTATATTTTATTTATTACCATTAAAATAAAATAAATTCTATTTAAAGTAGATGCAACTTTTGTAACTAGAGAACTTTTATTTAAATAATATCTTGCTTTTATTTTGATCTCAAATTCTATTTAAACTAGTTTAGGATCCGTGCACGGGTATTTGTTCAAAAAATATATTTAAATAAATATTATGTTTTGAATATATTGATATATGTTGAATATTTTTGAAATTATTTAACAAATAATATATATATATATATATATATATATGATAATTACAATTAAATGCAAAAATATGTAACAAACCTATTTAAGTGCTCATGATATTGTTTAAAAGTATAAAATAGTTATATAATATTGAAGAAATATAAACGATATTTGTAATTATTTTTCCGAGTAATTTGCTAGGGTTTACCCAAAATCCTAGCAAATTAAAAGGGATGCAGGACCACATCAATTTCTTCAAAATCGGCAGCCGACGCTTCACATATCTCCTCGCACTTCATCGTTTCGCGGTTAATTTTTCAGACCGGAGTCTCTCCGGCTTGCCGGTGTTTCCAATTAGACCAGCAACCATCAGATCTCCTCCGGCGAATCCGATGGTGGAGAAGAAGGCTCGTGGATGTGGACGCAAATGAAACGGTCCCCGCCACATCCCGGAGCACGGATCGAACGAGTAAGTGGTTCCAGAAGCCTTCTCGGTTACGAACATCTCGTTCTCATCCGCGGCCATCGACAGCCAAGCGGTGGCAGCAACGTCTTTGAGAATCTCCGCCATATCTGGGACTCGCACGGATCGAGCTTGTGTAAAGGCCTTGTGTAGATCGAGTTTGTGTAGATCGAGTTTGTGTAAATCGAGTTTGTGTAAATCGAGCCTTTTGTAAATCGAGCCTTGCGGATGATTTGTGTACAAGATTTGTATTACAGTTATGAAACTCGGACCTTGTGTAACTCGATTCGACGGAACTTGTTTAACTCGGTATTAGTAAATCTAATACACAAAGCAGTGCTTGTGTAAATCGATGACCTTGTGTAAATCGAAGGGTTTGTGTAGATAAAGTCGTTAGGACTTGTTGTTTATGTGTAGATAAAAATCGACAGTAGGGCCTTGTGTAAATCGAAAGAAGTATTTCGTAATTAAAACTTTTTGTTAAATCGAACGTTATATTTGTGTAAAATTAATTTGTGTAAGTAGACATTAAATATAACTTTAAAAAAAATAACAATATATTACCAAGTTCAATTAGTCTAGCTGGTATAAGGGTGGGAGGGAGGGTCTGTAATCCAGAGTTCGAAACTCACAAACTACAAGATTTGTATTTTCGGACGAAACTTGTGTACGGATCTTTGTGTAACTGTTTGGGTCGGACCTTGTGTAGATCGATTTGGGCCTGAGATTGCGAAATTTGTGTACGGATCTTTGTGTAATTGTTTGGGTCGGATCTTGTGTAGATCGATTTAGGTCTGAGATTGTGTAGATCGATTTGGGCTGGACTTTATTAAATAGCTTGGGCATTTGAAAATTGAAATTACTATTTGACCCTTTCAATTAATCTTTTAAAACAAATAAAAGAGGCTTACTTTGTTAATCCTTTTAATTATAAGCCTTAGTACACAAGTTTTCAAATTGAGCCCCATATCCCATTTTCTCCTATTTTAAAAACCTGATTCTTAATTATTAAATTTGTTAAATTTAAAGACCGAATTCTTAAAGTTTTTATTTGTTAATCTTTAATTTTTAATTAACAAATAAATATTTTAAAATTTAATTTTCAGTTTTCTAATTATACATTATTGGTTTCTAAGACCTAATTCTTAAATTTTTTATTTGTTAATTTCTAATATGTTAAAAATCTAGACATAGACCATTAATCTTACGTACATCAGTTCACTATTTCACTACTTTCATGGCTTTGACCTGAAATTGCATATAGCCGGATCTCATACGACGAATTGGGTTCAACAATTATGTTTTTATTTTTTCCACCACACGTATATGAATTTTAATATAAACATAAATATACCTTTAACAAAATTTTTGAATTATAATATACATATAACAAATTACTTTTATATATATATATATATATTTCAAATACCCGTATAAGTTACGGAAACTAAACTAGTTATAGACAAAAGGAGCCCCTTAATTACTTACCCAACTCATCCAATATTATTTATAACTTATTATAAATTCACCGAAACATTATTAACGTATAACATCGGTGTTTTACTTTTCGTGTTTATAGGTGAGTAGCTTGTGTTGGGTTTTGAACTGGCCTACTGCTGTCTATTTGTCTAGTCATTATATTTTTTATAAATAGATTTAGATATGGTCAAGTCTTGCTTGTATAATACATAAATTAATAATCAGCACTAAAATAACACCAAAAGCCAATCACGTTATTATATCTATTTACTAAGATTATATTATTATGTGTTCACCATCTTAAAGTCATTTGTTTTTTCCCTTTATTTTGCCCTCTATATAGAGAGATGGCAGTTGGTTTCTTGGCATATTTTTATGGGGTTAAATGAGAATAAATATTAAATGTTAGATTAAGTAATTACACAACTAAGATTTATTCCAAATGTTCTCCTACCTTTGATGTAATAGAGACATTCAAGTGGGTTTTGCTCTCAAAAAAGCATAAGGTTTGGAAAGAGACCACTATTATATAGCCTAGACGTGATCCTGTTAGATATCTCGAAAAAATTAAACGGGCGAATATGAATAAAGGACAAGGTCCGTTTAGGACGAAAATTTCGACTTGTCTATCCAACCACGTCAAAAAGTTTGTTTGGGATGCTTGTCCCGTTGTCCGGTCCGAATTAAATATGTTATATTTTATATTATTATAATAAATTTAATATATATGCATAACATATCTTAAATATGTTATATTTAAACGATTTTATATTATATATTATATTGATATAAATTTAAGAAAAACCGGTACCCAACCAAGGCTGCCGAACGGGCCTATACACCGGTTCATGTCCGGAAACAAGTTCGGTCCGGATAAATGGGCTTGATTTTTCGTCAAAATCCGACTAGTTCGACCGGATCTAGGTTCGAATATATCTAACATGTGAGTGGTGGACCGAATGGCTATGAGTATTGAAAATTTATCTCAAAAGAGTATTGAAAAATTCACTCAAAAGGAAGGATTTAAGTCTAATTAATCTTATTTTCATATTCATTAGATGATTCGCTAAACTTAGCCAAAAAGCAAAATGTATGATTTGTACAATTTAGGGACAAGTTTGTATCATTTCAAAAAAAAAAATTTAAAAATTCTACATAGTCAACGACTTATATAATAGTACGTCAACGACCCACATAATATTTATTGATCTAATATGAATAAAAACTATACTTAAACTAGCCAAAAGACAAATCAATGTATGATTTTACAAATTTTAAACCCTCTATATATACATGTTCTCAAACCATCAACCTTACTTGATAGTCGACGTGGGATAGTAAAATCTTTGGTTATACAAGCTCTCAAACCATCATATTACTTGATAGTCGAGGTGGGGGTAACAAAATCAATAATCGTTCGAAAAGAGAAGAAATTTTCTAATAAGTTATAACGTAGCGAAATATTAAATTGTTACAAATTATTGTAATCCACGTAACAGTGGGTCAACGACCCACATAACAGTAAGTCAAAAAAAGAAGAAAATCCTCATAGTAAACCCATATATTAATAAATCAACAACCCACAAAACAGTAGGTCAACGACCCCCAAAATGAATGTTAATCCGATATGAATACAAATTATTCTTGAACTTAACTAAACTGTCAAAAAATGTATGATTTGTTCAATCTTCAAACCCTATATTTATACAAGTCTACAAACCATCACCCTTACTTGATTGTCAACGTGGGATAGAACAATCCATGAAAATATTTGATAATGTCAAAAAAAAGAAGAAAATTCGTTTAATAAATTATAACGTAGCGAATTATTAAACGTTAAACCGGTTGAAAAAATTATTGTAATCCACGTAACATAGGTCACGACCCACATAAACGTAGGTCAACGACTCACACAATAGTAAGTCAACGACCCACGTAACAGTAGGTCAACGACCGTATAACGAATATTAATCCAATTTGAATAAAAAAATTATACTTGAATGTAGCCAAAAGGCCAAGAAATGTGTGATTTGTTCAATTTTCAAATATTCTATTTATACAAATTCTCAAATCATCCCCTTACTTGATAGTCGATATGAGATAGCAAAATACATAATCGTTCGAAACAAGAAGAAAACTATTTAATAAATTATAACATAGAAAAATATTAAACGTTAAATCGTTAAAAAATTATTGCAATGCACATAACATTAGGTCAACGACTCACATAATAATAGATAAAAAAAATTCACATAGTCACTACTCATATAGTAATAGGTCAATGACCAACAAAATAGTAGGAAACAAAGCAAAACGATATATTAATCCGATATGAATACAAATTATACTTGAACTTAATTAAAATACCAAGAAATGCATGATTTGTTCGATCTTCAAACCCTCTACTTATACAAATTCTTAAATCATCACCCTTATTTGATAGTCGATGTAGAATAGCAAAATTCATTTTTTATACAAGTTTCTCAAATCATCAGTCTTACTTTCGATGTGAAATAGCAAAATATCTTGTTATACAAGTTCTCAAACCATCAGTCTTACATGATTTTTGATGTGGGATAACAAAATCCATAATTGTTCCAAAAAGAAGTAAATTTGTTTAATAAAATATTATATATGAAAATATTAAACGTTAAATCATAAAAAATTATTGTAATCCACATAACAAAAGGTTAATAACCCACATAGACGTAGGTCAACGACCCACGTAAACGTAGGTCAACAACCCAAAAAAGTATTAATCCAATATAAATACAAATTATACTTGAACTTAACTAAAATGCCAAGAAATGTATGATTTGTTCAATCTTAAAACCCTCTATTATACAAGTTTATAAATCATCAATCTTTTTGATAGTCGACGTGGAATAGAAAAATCCCTAAAAATATTTAATAATGTTCGAAAAAAGAAGAAAATTCGTTTATTAAATTATACCATAGCGAAATATTAAACGTTAAACCTATTAAAAAATTATTGTAATCCATGTAACATAGGTCACGACCCACATAAACGTAGGTTAATGATCCACATAAGAAATATTAATTTGATATGAATAAAAATTATACTTGAACTCAGACAAAAGGCCAAAAAATGTATGATTTGTTCAATCTTTTACTTGATAGTCAACATGGTATAGTAAAATTCTTGTTTATACAAGTTCTCAAACCATCAGTGTTAGTTCGAAAAAAGAAGAAGATTTGTTTACTAAATTATAACGTAGCGAATTATTAAACGTTAAATCGTTAAAAATTATTGTAATCCACATAACAGTAGTCAACACACACATAACAATATGTCAACATGTCAACATGTCAACAAACCACATAACAGTAGTCAACAACCCACAAACGAATATTAATCCGATAATAATAAAAATTATACTTGTACTTAGCTAAAAGGTCAATAAATGTATGATTTGTTCGATCGTTAAAAAAAAAGAAGATAATTCTTAAAAAAAAGTTTATAATAAAATCATTAAAAAATCAAAATCAAAAAAAATTAATCGTTTCAAAAAATAAGATTATATAAAAATTAAAATTTGATGATTAAAAATAATAAAAAATGTTTATATGACGATTAATACAAAACAATATGTTTCGAGTTGTTAGTAGTTGTTTAACGATGATGTCAAACAATGGATGAGAGAGGATTAACATAAATCGGACATATCATATCTTATCATTAATCATACTATTTATCTATATTATAATGTTTCGAAAAGATATTAGGATTAATGAGGGCCCACTGTGATTTCACAACGCAATACATGTGGGTTCATGTGTTAAAAAAAACACATGTGGGTTGGGATTTCAATTTAATGCCCAAATATTCACATAATTCGAATGATTAATCTAAAATTAAATATGGTTAAATAATTGTTTACAGTCATGTAATCAAACGTCTATATAATGACTGCTACATTACCTTTTTTAATTAGCTTACTTTTATACCATCGGGATACATGTGATCATTTTTTTAATACATGCAAATATGAAATCAAACGTCAAAGTTGATTATTCCTTATATAAAAAATTCTTCTCTATAAAAAAATAATGGTTCGTGGGAGAAATTGAAAAAAAAAAAAAAAAAAAGTTGGTTAAATGATCTTTTAACCGATATTAATCAAAATTTTGATTAAGTGACACTTGGTTAACCAATATTTGTGATATCATTATAATTACATAAATATTTCATTTAAAATTTATTTATCAATATAACTTACCAAAATAGTGTCTGATGTATTAAAACACCTTTCAACCTATTGTAAGATTATATTCGATTAAAACATAATTAAGTAATATAATATTTTTTTACATTAAGCTATCTTGAAATTGGAAATTGTCGTAATAAGATGGGGTCTCTCGTAAATTAGAAGTGGTCGTATATATTCTTCATTAGTTGATAGCCATCTTCAAATTGGAACCTTCAAAACATTATCTCATGCTATTTAATTATTATGTTATACCGAAAGTCAATACCAACTAGATTTTTTTCATTTGTGAAATCCAACATTATTTCGGATATTATGTACACTAATAGTTTAGTGTATTTCAATACTTAAATTTTCTATAAATATAATTTTAGCTTTCTTTTTATTTATTGTTTGTATTTTTTAAAGTTATTCCATTTTTTTCCATACAACTCTCTACATTTTACTATTGTTTTTATACACTTTTTAAAATTATTTGTATCATTAAATATTATAAATTTTACTTTTAAATTTCTTAATATGTATGTTTTTTATCCTAATGACATCTATTGAGTAACAAAGGGAGTATTGTACATTGTAAAGCATAATTATTGTGTACAGTAAGAGTCTCGAAGTTGTGATATACGTGTATACTATCAGGTGAATTAGATATGTTCATGATACAAGAACTAAGCTAGTTAGATCTAATATAAAACAAAAGATTATTCAACTTTAAAATATTTTGTTTTCAAAATACTAATCGTAATATACAACATTATAATTTATAATTAGTATTAATATTTTAATATGAGTAGAATTTAGAGGTGATTATTTTATAATTATTTTTGAAGGTTGTGCCACATAAAACATGGGTGGCATCTGACCTTGTAGCTAAGATCTTAACTGTGAAATTAATTACAGCATATGTATTGTGGATAGATACGTTTGAGGTTTTCTCCGTTGTGGGAATTTTGGCATTAACTGCCATGTTTTGGATAGGCGTTGAGCTGCCCCATACAGCCGTAGTCGCAGCGAGAATGATGAATTTACAAGACACGACCACGTTGACTGTTTCTTTGTATGTATCTGGATCAGTCCGACCGCATGGCCCGCCCGATAAACAGGCAGGTATGCAGAAGATACAAGCCCATCCGGGCCAAAAGCCCGACACGGGTGAATATGAACAAGATCCATACTCGGTTTTCGGACTCAACCCGAGTCTGGCCTGAAAAATGAACAAACTTTTTTGAAAAGTCCGGTCCGATCCGGCCAAAGTCCGATTTTAACCAGATTTATATGTATCTAAACTCCTATGTCATGCGACTAATATGAATTTAGTGAAAATGGAAAATATATCAAATAAGTTTTGGTGGAAAATACTATATTATATATATTATTATAGTTAATATACCGGGTATAAGAAAATGGTAACAATAGTTAAATGGTTACATTAGTAAGGACTTTATTTAAAATTATAAGAAAATATTTAGACGGACTATCG
>NCTC01000558.1:0-13793 GCA_002319775.1 Fagopyrum tataricum | reverse complement strand
CTAGAACTTGGGTTGGAGTGTTGCGAACGAGAAATCGGTTCTCTTCTGGAGGGATAGATGGTTGATGGATGAGCCACTGGACAACCTGAGTCATATACCGTTAACATCTACCCGATTTGACTATGCGTGTGTGTGACGTGTGAAACGGAAGGGAGTGGGTGGAACTGGAATTATCTTAGTTGTTGGCTCTCTAACTTTAGGCTTCCTCAGGTTGTCTACTTTTGCTTTATCGGAGGAGGTGGATAAAGATGGTAGCATTAGATGGATGGGGGGATGCTAATGGGAAATTCACTGTGTCTTTTGCGTATAATGCCATTAGGAAGTTTGCTCCTTTGATTCATGTTAGGGAAGAGTTATTTGGGCTGATTTGGCAACTTAAGGTTCTAGAACGTATTTACTTCTTTTGGATCTTAGGTTGGGGTTTCTTTTGACTAATCAAGAGAGATTTAGAATACATCTTAGTGTGGATTCTTCTTGTAAGTCATGTTTGATAAGTAATGAATCGTTCATGCATATTTTTCGAGATTGTAAATATGCTACTGAGATTGGAAGCTATTATTCCACCGACATACCACGACGTTCTTCTTTCAACTTGATTGGGATTCATGGCTCTTTGAAAACTTGAGAACGAAGGTGATTGCAGGATCATATATTAAATGGAACATACTTTTTCTCATTACGTTGTGGTGGCTATGGAATTGGCGGAACTCAAGAGTGTTCAAGGATAAGGATGATGAGTTGAGTAAGGTGACGTCGATTTGGACCCGATATGAAGTGACTATAGGGGCTTTTGACAAATCCCTTCAATTGAATGCCTTGCTCCGATCCCTAAGCAGGAAGTTATGGTGGCATGGAGGAAGCCTCCCCGGGACTGGTTAAAGTCAACACAGAAGGAACGTCAAGAGGGGATGATGGCAGGGCTGCAACAGGTGATGTGATCCGAAATAGTAATGGAGACTGGTTGAAGGGGATTTCGATCAACCTGGGAAGTGCTTCTGCACCAATTGTGGAGCTTTGGGGACTTGTTTATGGTCTTCAGTTGGCGTGGAATGAAGGATACAGAAAGTAATGATTGAAGTTGATTCAAGGTTGGTCTTAGATTTCATCAATAAGGGTGTGAGTTCCTCACATCCTTTTTCTAGCATGGTGTTACGATGTCAAGGCTTGTTACTCCGAGATTGGGTCGTTAATCTCGGTCATGTTTTTGCGGGAGGGTAATAGAGTGGAGGATTGTCTTGGCAGTCTTGCCTTTTCTTTTAATGTTGGAGTTCTTATTCTTGATGCCCCTCCGATTTGTGTTAGATCTCTTGTTATTGACAATATTAGAGGAATTTCTTTCCTTCGATGACTCGTTTGTAATTCCTTTTTTTTTGAATAAACGCCTTTAGGCGTGGGGGTCTTTTCCCCCTTCTTACCAAAAAAAAATAAAATAAAATTACATAGTAAATATCAAACTCGCCAACCAAACAAACCCTTAACTCTGATCGCAAGGTGTTATCAACTGATATTCTTTTCTTAAACTTATCTCAGAAGAAGATCAAGGATATCTTTACATGAGAAGATGGTCAAGCCGCAGTAATCATGAGCGCGAATACAAGATTTTGATTCATCATATTTGTTTACCAACAACAAAATTCTTACAATCTTACTTACAAAATTCAAAGACGATATCAATTGACTGTCTAATTTTACGAAGAATCAGTCAAATTTCCAGGGCTAAGATCATCAAACAAAAGAGAAGCATACAAAAGTCTATTCCAAGTATCGGGTAATCCAGGAAGACACCAATGACTACAATCACAACTTCTCTTATACTCTGCTTCCGACATTGTTTTCCAGTTCTTGAATCGATAAATCGAAGGATGAGCGTCTCTTCTGTAACTAGATAGCTTTGTAATGTTCAAGTACGTAACTCGATCTTTCATCTCCTTGATCTTACGTTCGACGACTTCGGTCATGGACCGTGGATATAGCTGTATATATGACTCGTCCATGATCGGACGGCTAGCGTTTATACACCACTGTGTTGACTTTGTGCTCAGGGGAGACGCTGCGGAAAAATACTCTGGTTTTTGTGGGGTCCACGTATTTTACGTATCCAGTGGGCCCAGGTTGATAGAGCCCTCTCGTATGCCAATCCTATCTTCATTTCCTCTACTTGTTCCCCTTTGTATTGGAACAAATCCCACCTGCGGACCCCACATCAACTAAGGGGATAAGTCTAATATATAAACCGGCCAATTATCTTAATTATAATAATTTAGTATAGCATTTAAGAAAACTGTAAATGAAAGTCAAATATAATTCATATTGGAATAATTCAAATTATATCACGTTGAAATATTGTAGCAATTTTTAATAATTTGAAAGTACACGCAAAGCATGAAAGTTACCGAAAATTTATTACTAGTTTGATGTAATTGATTTGGTCAAAAAATTATATTTCAAAATTTATGATATGTTATATCACTTAGGTCAAGCCGGCCTAGATAAAATAATTAAGAAATATAGTACATTCACTTTAATATAAACTTTTTTTTTAGCTGTTTATATACATTTTCTTAGCTATTTTTGAAAAATTATAAATTTTTAGCTATTCGTTATAATATTTTTTATTTTATCTATTTCGATTAAAATGTATCAATTCACCCTTTATTGAAATCACTCAACATACTTACATACCATGAAAATGCATGTGATAATTGAAAGTAAAAAGGCTATATTATTTTAACACAGTGAGTTAAGGTTTTTTTTTAAAATTATTATTTGGGTTTAGTCATGACTTAAAACTTGATGAATTTTTTAAAATTAAATGTCATTGAAAAATAAAGAAAATGAAAGTACATGTAAAGCATAAATGATTTTTTTTTAAAAAAAATAAAAATCCATGTATGATGTATGGGTTTTATCTTATTTTAGTTTGAGAGCCAAAATCTATACAATTATTTTAACAGAGTGAGCATTATTTTTGGAATAAGTCAACTTAGATCACGTATAAAGACTAGCACTTATTGGATATTTATTGTGGAAGTACATGTAAAGCATAAAAGTACCACGAAAATTTATTAGTAGTTGGCGTAATGGATTTGGACAAAGAATTATATATCAAAATTATGATATGTTAGGTCGAGCGACCGAGACAAAATAATGTTAAGAACATTATATGTAACCAAGTGTTGTAACAAGTACTAGAATTATTGTAGCTAATATAGTATAGACTATATATTATAAAATTAGGTAGAGCTTTAAGTAGTGCATGCTTACGATTTAATCTTGCCGTAGTGGGTCCACCAATGGCCGGTGTTGAATACCATAATGTCGGCGCCTTTCCACCGCCACGGCCGATGGCACAATGTTGTCGAGCACCACCACCTTCCGGCCGTTGTTGTGGGTCTGGTCTAGATTTACCAAAAATGGTGCCCAATAGAACTCCAAGGTGAAATTATAATCCTACATTACATTAACTTCAATTCATCGTGTACCGTTGGTCTAAACTAATGCAATATCGGATAAGCTACTTATCGTTTACTTTCTAAATATGCTGAGTTTTAAGAAAATTTTAACGTTCGGTTGATTTTAGGTTCAGCTAGAGCTCGAATCGCATTACAACTCTAAAGTCCAATCAAATGATTTGATTTTCGTGAGCCCAGCTCGGACTCAACCCAAAAAGAGTTTAGCTCGAACGATATCATATCGGATTCGACTTACAAAAAGATCGTAATTGACACGTTCGTTTAAACTAAAGTTTGGTTCCGTTGGCTCGAATAACCGTCCTAATGATCACTTAGTGTCCACTAGTTACATCGTACCTTAGCTTTGAAGACCTTGTAGGCCGAGCCACGGGCGTCGACTTGAGACCTGCGAGGCGAAATAGAGGTATAGAGAAGACAAGTAAGAGACTCCCACATGTTTCTATTGAGTGAATCTCCTACTATTATCACCCTCTTTCCCCTCAACTTCTTCATCATTTTTCTTCCATCAAACCTACATTATATGCATATCACATGCAACAACAAAACGTAACGTCAATAAAAATCCACACTAACACAAAACGTGAGAGTAATCGTTATGCACTAATAGCCTAGCAAAGTGAGCAACGGTATTATAAGTCCTTCTAACATGACTAAATTAGCATAAATAGAAAAAAAGAAAAGGATTAATATAACCCAAACTTACGTACAATGGAATGTTGCAATCGTTAGCTTCCCATCCCCAACCTTCATAGTCTACATCAGGACGTCCATTTTGCCGGCAACTCATCTTCTCTTCAAGAAATGGACATTCGTTGACTTTATATCTCGGATTCTCTTCCGGCTTGTAAACCCATTTTCCTTCATACATTTTACACTTCCTCTTTTCATCACCACCACCACTGCTAACATTCACGGCCACCGGAGTTGCTACCGGCGGTTCAGCCTTGACTGACGTTAAGTTGAAGATTGGTTGAATGACGTCACTACCACGAGTTGAATTCCTGGAGTAATTGTTCTGAGTTTCAACTCCGGTGGAGATGGGTGGTGGGGCGACGGGGGAGTTGGTGGCGATGGGTTCGTCCGAGGAGCTGATGAAGGTTGCAACGTCAACGGAGCTTTTAGAAGGAATAGATTTAGGGATTATGAATGTCGGAGAGTTGTTGGAGATTAGGGCAAGAAGAAAGAGAGCAAGAAACCCTGCGAAAACGCAGAGCTTCCATGTTTTATTAATGGCAGAATTGAAGAATAATTCCATTGTGTTTGATAGGGTTTGGTTAAAGAGATTAGTTTGAATGCTAATTTCTGATATATTTATGGGTTGGTTTTGGGTGTGAGAGTTTTGTCAATGCATGCCAGATCGATCAAATTAGGTAGGTATTTCAATTTTTAAATCATGTATTATTAATGGTTCAATTGTATATTTTGAGGTTAACCGGTAAGTAGTACTTGCGTCAAAGTTTTGCTTTGATTATTAATTGATTTAGATTTTCAGCACATTGATGTCATGATTGGAACAAGATAGCACGTATGTAAGTATATTTGTTTTGATGTTTACAGAAATCATTTCTTACAAATTTTATATAATTGTTTTATCTTTTAGATTTCAAATTACAAATAAATCAATATATATTAATTAGAGTCGTTCGTCTCCGGACGAGTATGGAGAGAGAAGGAAGCTCGACCAGGGTCAAAATGTTGAATCCGTTGGGCCAGATCCAGACACAAGTCTAGACCCATTGGCCAAAATGCCCGGCTCATCAACCTGGATTAAAAAATTGTATATATATCATAAAACATTAAGTACAAATATAAAATATTTAACATAATGATAAGAAATTTTATATATTACATAAATATCTTTTAAAAAAATTTTAAAAAAAAACTATATTAAAAACAAATTTAAAATACAAAAATATCAATGGGTACCCGCCAGTCCGGACGGGCACGGTAGTCACTACTGGCCCGTCAACTGGACTTGGCCCAGGTCCGGATAAACAGATAAATATTTTAATAAAGTCCGGTCCGAATCCAGCCTAAATCCGAACATAAAAATTTATTTGAGGTTGGAGTTTACATTTCTATTTCTTATATCCTCACATTTGTTCCAAATACGCTTACGATTCATCCCATTCTTTCGTTTATTGTTTATGAATGAAACAAAGAACTTGAGCAGATAACCATTTGCGACATCGGAACTGAGGAGACGACGTACGCAACCCTAGAACCATAAACCCTAAATCTATAGGAAGGCAACTTGAGAAGGCAACCTAAGAAGACTACCATTTGTTATGGCATACCTTCAAGATGGAGAAGCAAATATTGTAGCCCTAGATCTCTAGATGTGTTGATGCATGAAGCCTCCAAACAAGAACCCTAAACCCGATTTTGAACAAATTTCATGTCAAAATCCAATATAGACGGACAATAGAAAGGGGGTCATGTTCATACGAGTGCATGTGTGCGTTAAGCGCAAATCAAACACATAAGCTCAATGAGGTTTCATCCTCAAACCAATTGGTAATAGGAGGAATAGCCCACCGAGCTTATATACTAGGTTCGGAATGTTCTCACTTTAGATGTGAGGACTTATTATCTTCAACACGCCCCCACAAATACAACTAAGGTACAAACCTAGTTGACATTTGCCCATAGGTTAGGATCAAAGACCAAATAGAGGATAACCATGCCACTGTGATACCATGTCAAAAATCCGATATAAATGGATCATAGAGTGGGGTCGTGTGTATACAAGTGCATATGTGCGTTAGGCCCAAGTCCAACACATAAGTTCAACGGGGTTCCATCCTAAAACCAGTTGACAATAGGAAGATTATCCCACCAAACTTATATAATAGGTTCGGAATGTCCCTACTTTAGATGTGTGAACTTATTATCTTCAATATTCTCCTCTCCACAATCGTCGTTACGAGTGACCAGTCCGGAAAAATAAACCTTCACATATGAGTCAACAATCGAGAATGATGAAAGGGATTTGTAGATTTAAAACCACAAATTTATTTGTATTAAACACATAACACAATTCACTACAATGTTTTTTTTAAAACAAAATCTACACAAAAAAATCTCCTAAAAAACAACAAGCACCGCAACAATCCACAACACACAAATACAAATCTAATATTACTAATCCAAACTAACTCTACTACTCGACATTCAATGTATATCAATAAATATCTACCTTGAATTCACGTATACCAAATATATTACGCAATGTCTAAACTAACTTAAGCATCCTCTCTCATTCAAATGTGTCTCTAATTGTACTCTTAACGTAAATCTTTTGATATTTAACAAGTTTAACCAAATCTGAAACATGTTGCAAAGTATTGACCGATAAACATATCAACATGATCATTAGCATAAACTATTTCTCACATGATCCATTCTTCTCGCTTCTCAGAGAATGATACCAATTAACCGTGTTAAGGAAATACGTTAATTGATTTTCTTTCTCAGTATTTTGCTCCTACTTATTTACAGGAAGGAATATATATATTCTTTTCCTTGTTTATGAGATTTGATTTACTCAATCCCTTATTTTATGGGATCTTCTTTCATCATGTACTTGTATATATTAAGTTACTTTGCACATAATGAAAATCACACAGTTCTCAATTCACTTTATGGTATCAGAGCCCGTTGGTTCTAACACTTTCAACTTTTGTTAAGCGTAAGCTATTCAATGGCTTCCTCCTACAACACACTCCCAAATGAGCATGAGCCCACTGCTCCTTTCATCATGATTAATCTCCACCACATAACCAAACTATCTTCCACCAATTATCTTGCTTGAAAACCTCAAGTTGAGGCTCATTTAATAGGCTATGGCCTATACAAGTTTGTCGATGGAACTCATCCAGCCCTCTCCGCAACAGTAACAACAAACAACCTTCAGTCCCCAAATCCAGCCTACAAGACATGGCATCGTCAAGACAAGATAGTGTATGGAGCAATCATGAGTTCAATTGAACCTTCTCTGAACCATGTCATATCCTAGGCGACCACATCTAAGGATGCGTGGGATCTTCTCGAAAAAACATATGCACGACCAACTCGCGGTAACATACTTCAGTTGAAAGATCAACTCAAAAGCATCTCTAAGGGATCATCTACCATCTCTGAGTTCATGATCAGTGTACAACGAATTACTGATTATCTAGCCAAACTCGGGAAACCACACGATATCGAAGATATCACCGATCGTGTTTTAGGTCTAAACACCGACTGACAAGGCTTATTTCCTAAGGTCGTTATTATAAGCTTATCAAATTAAATCCGAACTTAATACTAACCAATGTATAGTGATTAAGTAAGGGTCGAACCCAAGGGAGTTGAACAAGTTTCTATTCAATTTTAGTTATTGATTTGGTAACAAAGGGGGGGGGGGATTTGGATTGTTTAAAACAAGACAAAGACAATTATAATGTTGGTGAAAACAAGATTGATTTAAGAACTACACTAGGTAGGATCTTAGCATACATATAAATTGGTTGGTTCTTTTTAGAAGTATTCAATATTTGTTCTCATCTTGATCGTATTTATGCATTAAGCCAACCGGCATTAACACAACTTAACTAGTTTATTAATCCGTAAACCTACAAGATTAAACCACTAATTAGCATTCTACCAAAGATAAAGAGATACATAAAAGATAAACAACCCGTTAATCTTATTATGTAGTTAAATTCCTTTCCCTTAAATAATCACAACCAGCTTTTACCTAAGAGTTTCCTACTAGATTAAGGACCCGAACCCGGAATCAATTAATCCTAGCCTTTTGCATGCAATTATACAACTTAGGTGATCAAACTAAGTAGAAAATAAACATGCAAACTAAGTTAAATACAAGGAATATAACACAAAATATATTGAATAAAACTTCTATTTAAAAAGAACTTACAACCACTTTATAATGCAGCTTCAATCCACCCAATGTAGCCAAGGGAGTTTAGAAACTCATTACAAAGAACACTATGAATATAGAGGTTTTTGTGTGGAAAATGAGATGAAAATACCTATAGCCAAGGGCTCTATTTATACTACAAAATGCATTAAAAAGGAGTAAAGAGGCTGTGCTAACAGCCACCATTAAGGGTGAATTAAAGTGGTTGCAGACAGCCACAATAATGTCCTTAAAGTCGTCGAAAACAGCCGAGTAAAAGGCTCTGACGCTAACCCGCACCCGCGGCCAAGGGCGCCGCGGGGGCGGTTTAGGCAAAAACGTTCCAACTTCTTCTTGGCCGCGGGGCGGCTCGTCATACCCGCGGGGGCGGGTCCTTGAATGCTCTTGAAACGTCTGACTCTTTAACTTCGTAACGCTTCTGGTGAGAATCCGCAGGGGCGGCCCAGAGTTACCGCGGGGGCGGTGACACTGGATCTTCGGCTTCACAAGGCCGCTGGCATGGCCGCTGGCAAGGGCGCTGGGGCGCCGTCTTCGCTTCGTCAGGCTGGGTCACCGCAGGGGCGGACAGGGTTGGCCGCGGGGGCGGTGACATGTCTCTTCATGGCCGCGGGCGAAGACGCGGCTGCGGCTCTTGGTGGTGGTCTTCATGGTTGACACCGCAGGGGCGGACTGGAGAGTCCGCGGGGGCGGTGACGGGCTTGTCTTGGCCGCGGGCGTTGACGCAGGCAGCGGCACTCATCTGTGTTGTCACCGCGGGGCGGACAGAGGATGCCGCGGGGGCGGTGTGCACCAGAATCTGAACTTCGATGATTTCCTTCAACTCCTAAGTATTGCTAATACCTTCTTTTGCTTCAATTTGAATCTTTTATCTGGATCACAGTATTAGCAATATAAACTGACTCAAAAACATAAAAACGACTCTAAAAGCTATCTAAAATGATAGTGATTCCATCACCTATCAAACTCCCCCATACTTAGACTCTTTACTCGTCCTGAGTAAACAACACATCAAACAATTCAGCTTACAAGCCTCAGGAAGTATGGCGTAGTATAAAAGATGAGGAACAAAAGAGGAAAAAAAAAAAGCAAAGAAATGAGAGAAAAGAAAAAGAAAAGAGAAGGAAATATGAGAAAATGTGAGAAAAATTACCATCCTTATTGCTCCAAGAGTGACCTACCCGGACATCCTCCTAATGACTCCCCTTCTTATGTCGCCAACGCCGGAAGGAGAACCTACACTCGATATCGCTCATTTTGCCAAGGAGCCCTTTCGGGTTTTCACCTTACCACTCTTTTTTTTTTTTTTTTTTTTTCATTGATGATCTCACCAAAAGTCTCACCTCCCTCAAGTCCAATTTTGCACCAACCTAGAGTTGGTCGGGCTACCTTCTTTTTACCTAAACCGCCCTTTCGGGTTTTCGGTTTATCCAAGGATTTCCTTGCCTTTTTCTCAATTCTTTTGGCTTTTTCTCTCTTTTTTTTTTTTTTTTTTTTTGAAATGAATTACAAAGCTGAATTTAAATCAAATTCAAATGACTAGAAAAATTAAACAAACTCAAAAAAACATACATGATAAATACCCTCCCCCATACTTGAAGAACGCTTTGCCCTCAAAGTGTGAAAATGAAAGCAAAGATAATAAATGGAGAAGGGCAAGAGATGTGGCTCACTAGTGGGATGGTCCGGCTGGACCATCCGGACCGTGCTCCGGAGGATACGGGAAGTGGCTGAAAAAGTGCTCCTGACGCTGGTACAAGCCGTCAAGGCGGGCCTGCTGTGCGTCCATCCTCGCCGCGTAAGAGGTCTCAAAGTTGGCTTGCCAAGCCAACTGCTGAGCCTCCATCATCCTCTCAAAATCTGCCTGCCACGCCTGCTGCTGCTCGAGCATAGTCGTCTAGTAGCCGGTCTGCCACTGCTGATGTTGCGTGGTCAGAGCCGCCATCTGAGCGAGCAGGCTGGCGTGAGCGGGGTCATCCTCTGCCGCCGCGGTGGGCATCTCCTCATCGACGGACATGTGGTCCTCCTGTGGGACCCTACTGGAGCTCGCCGCGTGCCGCTCAATAATAGCGACCTGTGATCGCCTCGGGATGGTGGGGTCAGCGGCGATGTAAAGATCGGAGAGCTCATCTCCTAATGGTAGCGGGCCGGGGGAGGTAGATGATGTGACTCCCATCTGAAAAAGATGACCAGAAGAGGTTTTCACCATCTCTCCTCAGGAGCTTGCACCGCCGAAGAAGGGCCTCGTCATAAAATGGGATCGCCATCCCATCCTCTAGCTCGGACAAATCCATGACCTGCTCCGCAATAAGGGAGATGATCCCACCTCCTACAATGTCTCGCGGCTCATCCTTCCTAATCCGCCTCAAAGCGGAGAAATAAGAGACTCATCCAATCTGGCACGATGTCACATGTCGCAACACAGGAGTAAAGCAAGTAAAGGTCCTTGAGGGCGACCTTGTTCTCCTCTTTGTGTCCACAGAAGACACACATGAAGGATCTTGGACAGGAGCCTCAAAGAGGGGTGAGTGAGTTTGTTGTTGTACTCACCCCCCGTTCGAAAGTTAGAGCCGGTAGCTGCTTGCCAAAAGTCTACTAAATCTTTGTGTAGGAGGTCCCTCCCACCATTGATCCGAAGGGTTCTTAGACACCCCAAAGGCCTCCTGTAACTGAGAGAGGTTGACTGTGTACTTCCTCTTGTTGAATTTAAAAGTGAGGCCGACACAGGCGTGGTCCTCTAACTCCGTGGTAAATGTAGCCACGAACTGTCTGGTCAGTTCGGGGTACGTTTTGGCACTCCTTTCAAGTAAATCCCCGATCCCAGCATGGTCGAGGAAAGATTTCATGCTTTCCAACATGCCCAATTGTTCCAAAGTCGGAATGTGCAAAAACCGAGTGGCAAAGACTTGCCGGTTTTGCACAATCTCATATTGAGCTTTCTCCCTATCAGTCATCTTATATTTTCGTGTGGCATCCATTCTAATCACAATTCCAATTAAAAGAATTAGAATTTCACAAAGAAAAGGGAGTAGACGACCTTCTGTTTTTATCCGCAGGGGCGGTGGAGCTGAGCCGCGGGGGCGGAGCGAGGGTGGCGCAGGAGCGGCGAGAACGAGGCGGCGCAGGGAAGGTGTGGCTGGGTGGCGCTGGGCCGTGAGAGTGAGGGTGTTGAGAGAGGGAAATGTGAGGAGGAGTGAGAAAAGTGAGTGGGTTAGGGATTTAAAATCCCGATCCTATTTTTTTTCTTTTTTGGGTTTTACCGCAGGGGCGGTGACAAGGGAAGTGGAGACGCAGGCCCAGCGCTGGGTGCGGTGCTGGGAGCGCTCGTTCAAGGAAAAACCGCGGGAGCGGGGGTCTGTCACCGCGGGGGCGGTGACAACGTGGTGCTTCCGCTGGCAAGGCCGCTGGAGGCGGGCTTGGAGCGCTGGTTCACCGCGGGGGCGGTGACTTTGGGCCGCGGGTGCGGTTTCCTTGACAGAACGTTAAAACCTCCTTTTCTCTTATTTTCTCGGGTTGCCTCCCGAGCAGCGCCTTTGTTTTACGTCGTTGGCTCGACGTAAGGGCTTCAATTCTCTGCTTAGGCTTCCTCCAAGACCATCTCATCGATCGGATCATTTTTGATTCCTTCGTGGTATGGCTTGAGACTTTGTCCATTGACTTTGAAGATTTTGTGTGTTTGTGGATCGTAGAGATCCACCGCACCATGTGGATGGACTTCGGCTATGACGTACGGACCTGTCCATCTTGAGCAAAGCTTTCCTGCAAAAAGTTTTAAACGTGATTGAAATAAAAGGACTTTACTACCCGCTTGGAAGTCCTTTCGGAGGATATTCCGGTTATGCCACGCCCTGGTTTTTTCCTTGTATGTTGTGGCATGGTCATATGCATCGAGCCTCAATTCTTCAAGCTCTTGCAATTGGAGTTTCCGGAATTCTCCAACTTCATTCATGTTCTTGTTGCACTTTTTGACCGCCCACCAAGCCTTGTGTTCTAGCTCCACCGGTAGGTGACACGCCTTTCCAAACACAAGCCGGAATGGTGACATCCCAATTGGGGTCTTGTACGCCGTGCGGTATGCCCACAAGGCATCGTTGAGCCTTAAGCTCCAATCCTTCCTTCCGGGGGTAACCGTCTTTTCAAGGATCGTCTTGATCTCTCGATTTGACACTTCCGCTTGCCCATTGGTTTGTGGGTGGTACGCCGTGGAAACCCGTTGGTGAACATGATACTTCTTGAGGAGGGCGGTGATCGTCTTGTTGCAAAAGTGCGTTCCTCTATCGCTTATCAAAGCTTTAGGGATGCCGAATCTTGCAAAGATGGTATCCTTAAGAAAATCTGCCACAACTTTAGAGTCATCAGTTTTGGTGGCCTTTGCTTCCACCCACTTGGAAACATAGTCCACCGCAAGTAATATATAAATATTCCCAAAGGAGTTAGGAAAGGGGCCCATAAAATCTATTCCCCAAACGTCAAAAATTTCACAAAAAATAAGCGACGATTGAGGCATTTCATTTCTCCTAGAGATATTACCTATCCTTTGACACCTATCACACACTTTACAAAACGCATAAGCATCTCGAAAAATGTGTGGCCAAAAGAAACCAGCTTCTAGTACCTTCCTAGCCGTTTTGTTAGCCCCAAAATGACCTCCACATGCTTCGGAATGACAAAATGATAGGACAGATTGTACCTCGTTGTCCGGAATGCAACGTCGAATTACTTGATCACTACAATGTTTCCACAAGTAGGGATCGTCCCAAACATAGTGCCTAGCCTCGGCTTTCACCTTTTTCCTCTGAGCTTTGGTGAAATCTGGTGGATACTCGCCTCTCACAAGAAAGTTCACGAGGTCAGCAAACCACGGCTTAAAGGAATGGAGCTTACACAACACGTCTGCAGGGTATTCCGCTGGGGCGGCCAGATCACGCCGCAGGGGCGGGTTGCGCGCGGGGCGGTCCTCTTCGGCCGCGGGTGCGGTTACACAACAGAGAGTTGTGTAGAAGGTATCGTCCGGAAACTTCCTAGACTGGCCTTTCCTTCTGCTGCTGGATCTTCCTCCTCTAATATCAACCGACTTAGGTGATCAGCCACAAGGTTCTCCGCTCCTTTCTTTGTCCGGATTTCTAAGTTAAACTCACTTAGAAGTAGGACCCAACGAATCACCTTGGCTTGGTCTCCTTCTTAGTCATGAGATAGCGTAACGCTGCATGGTCAGTGTACACTATTACCTTGACACCTACTAGCAAGTACTGCCTGAATTTTTCCAGGGCAAAGACCACGGCCAACATTTCTTTTCGGTGGTAGAGTAGTTCCTTTGAGCTCCGTTCAAGGTCATTGATGCGTAGTGGATTACATGTGAGGCTTTCCCGTCCTTTTGTCCCAAAACGCCCCCTAACAGC
>NCTC01000555.1:0-24073 GCA_002319775.1 Fagopyrum tataricum | reverse complement strand
CTTCACGTGATCAAATCACGTCTTTTCTCATCCAAAATCACACACATACATATACATACACATTCCAACATTAATCTATAATCAATTCATCTAATCCTAAGCTAAGGAAGAAGAACAAGAAAGAAAGAAAGGAAGGAGGAGCAAAGGAGCTCACCTCCACAGCTGTGATCATCCAAGGAAGTACAGAACATACTCTCAGCTGGCCTCTGAAGCTCAGCCAACATGCACACAACATCCAACAACACCAAGTCACACCAAACTCTAGCAAACTCCAAGAGATTCTCAAGCAAGATCAAGGAAAACGATGAAGAAGCAAGAATGACGTAGGAAGGTTGTGAAGGGAATGAGAAACACTTGCTCAGCAAGCCAAAGCAAGGGAAAGGTTAAGGAAGTGAAAGAGTAAAGCACGGGTCAAAGATCAACAAAACCGGCTGCAGCCGCAAGAAACCGCGGGGGCGGTTCCCTGGGCCGCGGGAGCGGAAACCCGCAGGGGCGGCAGACATGCCCGTGGGTGCGGTAAGGCCAAGCTCGGCCAAAGCCAATCTCGGCTAAGGACAAAACTCGGTCCGAAAGACTAAGGCTCTTACAGAAGTAACCCGACCCGAATGAACTGATAGCCAGAAGTAACCCGACCCGTTATAACCCGACCCGAAGTAACCCGACCCGAAATAACTAGACCTGAATGACCCGATAGCCCAAAGTAACCCGGCCCGAAATAAACATACCCAAAGTAACCCGGATGTTTACAATTATAATGTATGTGGATATCCGATTATGCCTTTTGAAAGTATAATTTCTTCGGGTATCCGAATGTTTAAAATTATACTTTTTGAAAATTTAACTACGTGTCGCGTAATAACTATAATTTTTAGGAATAGACATATTAAAGATAACTATAATATAAGTCTATAATTACATATTACATAATACATACAAAAAATTATGTTTAAGTAATGGTTTAGAATCTTTAGATACCATATTTTAAAATATTGAACAAATAGATCGACCTAATTCCACGGATTATTATCCGATTCGGCAAAAGATGATAGATTTTATTTTACATTTTATAACAAATAAAATAGGAAAAGCATATATGGATCAAATGGATTGATTAGTCGGTCAAATTAGATTTTTGATCAAATGGATCAACCGGATATTCATATCTGGTTAAATTCATAATCAATCAAACAGATCGGGCTAAAACCATTCCGATCAATTGATTAAACATCTATGTGGATAATAACCCGACCCGACTAAAGTCGTTTTTAGATACAATATTTTAGAATATGGATCAAATGGCTCAACCGTATTCCACAAATTATTATCCGATTCGGAAAAAGATGATAGATTTTATTTTACATTTTATAAAAAACAAAATAGGAAAAGCATATATGGATCAAATGGATTGATTAGTGGGTCACATTAGATATTTTGATCAAACGGATCAGTCGGATATCTATATCTAGTTAAATTCATATGCAATCAAACAGATCAAGCTAAAACCATTCCGATCAATTGATTAAACATCTATGTGGATAATTACCCGATCCGACTAATGTCGTTTTTAGATACCATATTTAGATTATGGATAAATAGATCAACCGTATTCCACAAATTATTATCCGATTCGGCAAAAGATGATAAATTTTATTTTACATTTTATAACAAACAAAATAGGAAAAGCTTATATGGATCAAATGGATTGATTAGTCGGTCAGGCTAGATATTTTGATCAAGCGGATCAGTCGGATATCCATATCCGGTTATATTTATATGCAATCAAACAGATCGGACTAAAAACATTCCGATCAATTGATTAAACATCTATGTGGATAATTGTCGTTTTTAGGTACCATATTTTTGAATATGGATCAAATAGATCGAACGAATTCCACGGATTATTATTCGGTTCAACAAAAGATGATAGATTTTATTTTACATTTAATAACAAACAAAATAGGAAAAGCATATATGGATCAAATGGATTGATTAGTCGGCCAAGTTAAATATTTTGATCAAGCGGATCAGTCGGATATCCATATCCGGTTATATTCATATGCAATCAAACAGATCGGGCTAAAAACATTCCGATCAATTGATTAAACATCTATGTGGATAATTACCCAATCCGACTAAAGTAGTTTTTAGGTACCATATTTTTGAATAAGGATCAAATAGATCGACCAAATTTCACGGATTATTATCCGATTCAACAAAAGATGATATATTTTATTTTACATTTTATAGCAAACAAAATAGGAAAAGCATATATGGATCAAATGGATTGATTAGTCGGTCAGGTTAGATATTTTGATCAAGCGGATCAGTCGGATATCCATATCCGGTTATATTCATATGCAATCAAACAAAACGGGCTAAAAACATTCCGATCAATTGATTAAACATCTATGTGGATAATTAATCAATCCGACTAAAGTAGTTTTTAGGTACCATATTTTAGAATATGGATCAAATAGATCGACCGAATTTCACGGATTATTATCCGATTCAACAAAAGATGATAGATTTTATTTTACATTTTATATCAAACAAAATAGGAAAAGCATATATGAATCAAATGGATTGATTAGTCGGTCAGATTAGATATTTTGATCAAACGGATCAGTCGGATATCCATATCCGGTTATATTCATATGCAATCAAATAGAACGGGCTAAAACATTCCGATCAATTGATTAAAAATCTATGTGGATAATTACCCAATCCGACTAAAGTAGTTTTTAGGTACCATATTGTTGAATATGGATCAAATAGATCGACCAAATTCCACAGATTATTATCCGATTTAACAAAAGATGATAGATTTTATTTTACATTTTATAGCAAACAAAATAGGAAAAGCATATATGGATATAATGGATCAAATGGATTGATTAGTCGGTCAGATTAGATATTTTGATCAAACGGATTAGTCGGATATCCATATCCGGTTAAATTCATATTCAATCAAATAGATCGGGTTAAAATCATGCAGATCAAACATTTATGTGGATAATTATCCGATCCGACTAAATTCGTTTTTAGATACCATATTTTCGAATATGGATCAAATAGATCGACTGAATTCCACGTATTATTATCCGATTCGGGAAATCATTATTATTATTATTATTTATTACGCATGTCTTTGATTTCCTATTACATTTTTGTAAATAAAATGCACACTAATACAGCATCAAAACGATTCAAAAGTCTAAAACAATTAAACAACACAACTTTTATTTCATCTTTTATCAAATTAATATCTTCGTATAAATTTTAGAATAAGTTACACAAACCCGAACATAAATTGACTTGAATCAAGATGTTTGGCAACCCGATCCGGTTTCGACCGAACCCGAACATAATTTGACCCGAATCAAGATGTTACGCAAACCGCTTCGACCCAACCCAAACATAAAAATGACCTGACTCCAACCCGATTGACCCGTATTAACCCGAACAATTAATACCCGACCCAAACCGGCCCGACCCAAAACAAACCGATAAAAATGAGAGCTTGTTTTAACCCGACCCATTTCAACCTGTGCTTGTTATGACCGACCCGATTCCGACCCGTCCCGTTATGACCCGGGAACCGATACTACCCGGTATCCCGTTTCAACCCGAACAAATGATACCCGACCCAAACTGACCCGACCCGAAACAACCCGATTAATAACCAAGCCTTTTTAACCCAACCCGTTTCAACCCGGGCTTGTTAGGACCCGATCCAAACCCGACCCGTTGGCCCCGTTTGACACCTCTAGCAGTGATACGATCCTGGGAAGCACGAGATCAATTTATATTATAATACAATGCCCTCTTTGAATCCTGATCATCGGCGGGTTACGAGAGGCGCTTGGCTGAGATGAAAGTTGCTAGGCAAAGTTACCCGAGATTGATGGAGTATTTGGAGACCACATGGCTGATTCCATACAAGGAGGCAATTATTCACGCATGGTGTGACTTGTATCTTCATTTTGGCACGAGGACAACAAACGCGTAAGATCTCAAACCTACATTTATTAAGAGCTTATAATATTAATTGTACTGATTCTATAATGATATGTAGGTGTGAGTCCGCAGACTCTTTGTTGAAGAGAACATTGCGTTCTAGCGTCCAAGGTTTTCAACTACTTGTGGACAACATCGACTTAATGGTAGTCGATCAAATTGGAAAGATTGAAGCATCCATAGAGACTCCACGCGAGAGAATGTTTTGGATGTTTGTGTTCCAGTATTTGATTTTCTCCGAAATAAAGTAAGCAACGAGTGCTTTGAAATGTTGCTGGAGATCTATGAGAAGGCGAAGATAATTAGGAGTCTAACAACATGTCACGATTCATATTGGAGGGAAGCCCATGGATTACCTTGTGCACATGAGTTTTTCATTGCTATTAGGGATCGGATGCCGATTTGTTTGGATCAAATCCATCCATACTGGAGGCAAGTATGTTGGGAGAAGGTGAATCCGATCATACCAGATAATGTTGTCCACATTGATCCAAACATTGTGTCGCTAAACAACTTCAGGGAGCAGATGGATAACAATTTGTTGACCGAAGATCATATTGAGCGGATGGCTTCCGCATATGAGGATATGATGAATCCGGGAAGGACAAACATGAGGGAACCGCAACAACAAGTACGAACTAAAGAAAGACCTATGAAATACGGTTTGCGTTCAACAAGAAGAGATCCTAGTGGGTTCGAGCATGGTCCAGGGTAAACACATCCACGTCCCCGGGGTCGTCCACCCAAATTAGGCCGACAAACGGGGATTAAGATTGAGGAGCCCGAACCAGAGGAACAAACTCCGTGCAGTCAACCACTTGCCAAGAAAACTACCTCTCGACGAGCTAAGGTCTATCGCTTCAAGGATGGTCAGATGCCGTTGTTCATGAAACCATTCATCCTCAAAGCTGTAGATGTAAAACCCAATGGACATTGTGGATATAGAGCCCTCGTTGTTGTTTCTGGACATACCGAGGAAGATTATTTGATCATAAGAAAGGACATGGCATTGGAGTTATACATGAAGAAGGATCTCTACGAAGTCGCAAGTATCTCATTTCTTTTCTTAGTCATTTTTGTGTAATTATTGTGAGTATTTGTTATGTTCCTTGATCTTTCTTTGTTGTGGTGGTACTCGGGTTGAGTCGAATTACAGATTAGATGGCTCCAGGTGGTGTCTAGTGGTAATCGAATAGTCCCGTGTTCGATCTGAACCCAATCCTTTTCCATTTGATTAATTTCCGTTTAATTAATAAATATTTTGGAGTATAATTTATTAGTTAGTAATTGTTTGATAATGTAGTGAATTACTTTAAGTGATAGAATAACGATGGTTAACGTTGAAATGAAGGTGATTGCGGAAGTGCTATCGAAAACGGGAATGTTGAATTTAATAGATTTGAGAAATTGTATTATTAGAACCGAACCGTTCTCCTCGTTAATTTAATCCCGCTAAATTAGTTTCAGGTTGATAATAATTAACTATATGATTATGCTACTTATTTAAATGGTTGGTTATTCTTGTTAGAAAAAGCAAATAGTAGAATGATATTGAGGAATTGTTATTGAAGGTTAGGAGCAACAATGTTGGGTGAAGTGTAATGAATGAGATGTTCGTTATAGAATAGGAATAGAATGAGAATGTAAAGAGCTAAGCATAATGATAACGTTAGAATAATAACAAGCTTCCGAAATGGGGATATTTATTGGAACGGCTATTCTGATGATAAGAGAACTTGAAATGGACGTGCAGGTCCCTGAACCTAAGTTGTTAAAGAATATCAGGGTATCGATGCTAGATATCATACCTTGATTTTTTTTGAGAATAATAAGTCGAATAGCATTAAGGGTTAAACTCGTTCTAAGGATGGATAAATGTGGAACAGGATAATCGGATCTCTGACTGGCAAAATCACGAGACGTTGAGACCAGTACCGAAAATGTGAGTTCGCATGACTCACTTAGCTACCTTTTAATACCGAGTGTGCACTAGAGTAGTGTGTGTTATTCTTGTGGAATAAAATGAACAGACTAGATCACTGTACTTTAATTTTAAGAGAGGCACAAGTGTATGATAATGTGCCGTAACTGTCGCCCTGGGCCGATGGTGCTAGAGGATTGTCTTGCGACCAGTCCAGTAGGTATACGGGAAGAGGTACATACACCAACACTATTGGTTTACGGGGACGGGGGTAAGAGTCAGGAGACTCTTGTGTTACAAGCAAAAGTTGGAAAATAGAACGACTCGATTCACGTAATGAAAGATAATAAACTGGGACATTGTGTGTTGCATGCTGATTGATTTACATTACTTCTTTATATGTGTGTGCGCTTTAGTGACCTTAGTATTAGAATTGTAGCTAACGGTTTTACCGTGTTGTTAGATTTTTGCAAGATAGATCTATACCGAGAAATCGGGAGTGGAGTGGTCAGCCGGGTTTCCGTACTAGGAGTTAGGTGTTGGGTTTATATATATTGATGTTTATTTATTTATTATTACAATAGAGTTGACTTAGTTCTCAGTTGGCTGACGTACTAGATCAGAGTTTGTTGAATTTATATGTATTTTCGAAAAGAGTTGTATTTAAAATATTTGTGCCTTGTTGCAAGATCCGACATTATTGACGTCAACCTAAGGCCGGGACCCACTGTGAGGTCCTAGCTAATAACGCTCCGACTTTCCAGAATTCGGGGTGTTACACATCTTCTCCTCTTCCCAATTATACGTCTCATATGCTTCCTTCACCGCTTCTAACTTGGTTATCATCTCCTTTCTCCGCCTCCTTTGGTTAAATTGTGAACTCTATTCTCCCACTGTTTCAATGTCGTTTATTTTGGCTTTGAGATGTTGCTTAGTTTTAGGGTGATAGCATTTGTATTGTATCTTAATTACTTGTGGAGTCCCTCTCGAAATTGAAGATTTTCTTTTGCTCCGGCCGACATCACAATTCACAACCAGAAGGGAGCTAACCAAGGTACATTCTTCCATAATTCTTTTTCACATGAGCGATTGATTTAGATTCTACTTTGGAAAATTTGGTGTGTTGGTAACAAAGCTGTAACCCCATTTTCATATTTCACGATCTTAATTTCTTCTCCTCTTTTTCATGTTTTCATGAATGTCCTTGCCTAAGACGTGTTTGATAAACTGTCTCTTCATAATCTACTTATGTGATAGAGGTGACAAGAAGAATGCCAAATGTATAAAATTGTTTATATAATCATATAACTTTGTTTTGTTTTATTTGACTATTTACTTATTCAATATGGTGATTTGAAGATAATAATTTTATTACTAACTGACCCTATATTAATAGCGTTTCCTCCTTCGCTTCTAATTGACAAACATCATCAACATAGAAGATGGTCGGCCAGAATTGGAAGGATTGTGGGCAACAAATGTAACACCCCAAATCCGTAGGACTCGAGGTACTACTGGGCTAGGATCTCACAATGGATCCTGACCCTAGCCTGACAACAAGTTCACTGAATCTTACAACAAGGCATCAATAGATTAAATACAAAACATCAAACTGTTATAAAAGTATCAAAAGGTTTATACAAGTACTGCTGAGTACAACAAAACATAACCATATACATAGTCAAAAGATCCCATCCCACGAGGACGACCCAGTGTACGGAGCCTTCAGCAGATCACCCCTCTGGATCACTCTGCAGCTCTCCTAACCTGCAAAGGATCTACAACACGGTATAAAACCGTTAGCAAACCGTACGCATATATAAGAAGATGCATAAGCACAGTCACACACCAATGAATGGTAAACACATCATCATGCTATCACACATTTACCCCGTTATTATCTTAATAACGTCCAATCACTCAAGCGTATATATATATATATATATCAATATGAATATAGAATATATGTGACACGAGGAATATAACTCTCGCCTCTCGGGGATGGTGCCAGCTAGAGTGGGGATCCGGTCCCACCTCCCATGTACCCTATGGGAGTGGTGTAGGTGGCCGGCCCACTAAGCTAGACTGGCTTGCCCGTAGAGAACCTCCAGACTCCCAGCGGGATGAAAGGACAAGTTGTCACGGCCCTACAATGGGCAGTCACTAAACCATAGGTAGGTAATCATCACAAATCATACACTCAAACATAATAACGCACACACCACTCATGCACACATCCAATATATGGATGGTAGCTAAGTAAGTCATATGGACTTACCTCAACCTCAGAAGTCTCAAACCCAATCGGCTCCAACTCTGGAGATCAACACTGCCTAAACAAGGCATAACAATATATATCAAACTCATATCCATCACAGGGGTCACACCTAGACCCAAGGGATCCATAAGGATCATAACCTAACTCATAAACCTCAAAGCCATAACCGGCATAAACAATAACGTGATCAACCTCATTCTATCCTCATACACATACCTAACATGCTACTAAACCTCTCATACTAGGAAAGGAAAGATCTACCCAACTCTAGGTAGACCCGGGACAAGACGCACCTGCGTGACGGAAAGACGCAGGGGCGGAACAGGCAAACCGCGGGCACGGAAAGGCTCGGCCGCAGGCGCGGTGACAGGGTCGCAGGAAAGCACTGGCGCTGGGACAGTGGCCGCGGAGGCGGCAGATTCCGGCCGCCGGTGCGGTGGCAAGGTTTCCGCAGGGGCGGCGTCGCTGGACCGCGGGGGTGGCGACAGTGTAGAATGTGATCCCGCGGTTCTTCTTTCACTCTTCACGTGATCAATTCACGTCTCTTCCATTCCAGAACCACATACAACCATATACAGACACAAACTAACATCAACATACATCTATACATGCATTTAATCCTAAGCTAAGGAGGAAGAACAAGAAAGAAAGAAGGGAAGGAAGGATGAAGAAGCAAGGAACTCACCACTATTGCTGGTCTAGGCAAGACAAGATCACAACCACTATCTCAGCTGGCATCACAAGCTCAGCAACTAAGCACAACATCAACCTCAGCAGGCCACAGCACAAAATCTCTTCCAAACCCAAGGGAAAACAAGAACAAGATCAATGAGATGAAGGAGGAAGCAAGAAGGACGTAGGAAGGCTGGGAATGAAGTGATGAAGAAGCCCTTGATCAGCTAAGGAAAAGAATAAGAGGAGGAAAGAGTAAAGCACGGGTCAAAGGGTCAACAAAGCCGGCTGCAGCCGCCGGAAACAGCAGGGGCGGGAACCCGGAGGGGCGGCACCCAAGCCCGCGGGGGCGGCTAGGCTAAATCTCGGCCAAAGCCAAACTCGGCTAAAGTCAAATCTCGGTCCGAAAGACTAAGGCTCTTACACCTCACCCCCCTAAAAACAAGTTTCGTCCCGAAACTTGTACAATCCAGAAACCATTCGAACTCAGAAGTCGAGGTAAAATTGTCTCTAACGGAGGAATCACATCTCCGCACATATGGTATCAACCTACATCACTATATAACCTCAAGCACGGGCATGGAGGAACTCGTCATCTCCAGCCATACGATCACTATACTATCCACGGCATAGAGGAAAAACATCTCTAGCCAAAACATCAACATAACCACAGGCATGGAGGAAAACATCTCCAACAAAAACTATGTCCATCAAAATAGCATGGAGGAATAACATCTCCAGCTGAATCCTAAACGTATCACAATAGCATGGAGGAAAGAGCCGTCTCCAGTTATAAACAAGAATCATACTAGCACAACAAGATCTACTAAGATCATATATCATATCAAAGCTAGTATGAAAATAAACACATCATAGCATATAAGCATATAAGCATTTAACACTCACCAAGGTAGTACTAAGATCTACTCGGTGATCCTACTGGTGCATCTAACTCAGCATAGAACTCTGGATAGTTCCTCTAGATACTATCCTCAGTCTCCCATGTAGCCTCATCAGGTCCACGTCTCGACCACTGTATCCTCAACATAGGAATGTCTTTCGAACGCAGGCGTCTCATACCTCGTTCTAGGATTGCAATCGGGTGCTCAACAAAGGTGTGGTCCGGCTCAACCACCAAATCATCATAACTCACGATATGTCTCGGATCTGGTATGTACTCCCTCAGCTGAGACACATGAAATACAGGGTGAACACCCTCTAATCTCGGAGGCAAGGCTAATCTGTATGTTGCGCTCCCAACCCGATCCAGAATCTCGAACGGTCCGACATATCGGGGACTCAGCTTCCCCTTAATGCCAAAACGTCTAACACCTCGTGTCGGGGACACTCTCAACCACACATGGGCTCCAACTCTGAACTCTAGAGGTCTACACCTCCTATCAACATATGACTTCTGACGGCTCTGCGCAGTCAGCATCCGCTCTCTAATCAGTGCTACTCGAGCCATATCATCCTGAATCTGCTCAGGTGTCAAACCACTAGCCGTACTAGGCTCATCCCAACATAACGGTGTACGACATCTCTGCCCATACAGTGCCTCATAGGGGACCATCTTAATAGATGTATGCCAGCTGTTGTTGTACGAGAACTCAACTAGTGGGAGGTGATCCGTCCAAACTTGTCCCCAGTCCAACACACAAGCTCGCAGCATATCCTCTAGAGTCTGAATGGTCCTCTTTGACTGACCATCTGTCTGAGGATGGAACGCAATTGTAAAGTGTAAACTCGTCCCCAGGGCAGTCTGAATCTGCTGCCAGAACCTCAAGGTAAATCGTCCATCTCTGTCAAAGACGATCGTCCTCGGTACACCATGGAGTCTCACTATCTGCCTAGTGTACTCCTCAGCTAATCTGCTCACCGGCCACGTCTCCCGAATAGGAATGACCCAAATAGCATCAAAACTCCGGCTCAGCCTCAGTCCAGTAACAAAATCCATGGTAACGTCCTCCCACTTCCTCTGTGGAACAGGAAGTGGATGGAGCTCACCTTCAGGTCTACAATGCTCTATCTTGACCTGCTGGCAGGTCGCACACTGTGCCACAAATCTGGCCACATCAGGCTTCAACCCTCCCCACCAATATAGACGTCTCAAATCCTGATATATCTTACTTGTACTTGGATTTACAGAGTAAGGTGTACAATGAGCCTCTTGTAAAATCCTCTGTCTCAGCTCTGTATCAGCAGGTACACAGACGCGACTGCGGCGTCTCAAAACTCCATCTACTCCTAGCAGGAACTTTGGCGCCTCATCCGGAGACATCCTATCTCGTATCCTCATCAGTGTCGGGCAGGTTTCCTACTTCTGTTGGATCTCACCCAACAGATCAGGAAGAACCTCTAAAATACGCAGTTGGGCATCCTCAACAGGAAACTAGATGTACAACTCTAACCAGATCAAATCTCTCTGTAACTGCTGCTAAACTATCAGCCTCGCAATCGCCTGCTCTCGAGGCGTCTTTCTGCTCAGGGCGTCGGCGACAACGTTCGCCTTCCCCGGATGATACAGAATCTCCAGATCAAAGTCCTTGATCATCTCGAGCCACCTACGCTAGCGGTTATTCAATTCCCGCTGTGTAAAAATGTACTTCAGGCTCTTATGGTCTGTGAAGATTTGACATGTAGCACCATACAGGTAATGTCTCCAAATCTTCAGTGCATGAACTACAATTGCCAACTCCAGATCATGAGTTGGGTAGTTCTCCCCACACGTCTTCAGTTGTCGAGATACATAAGCAATCACTCTGCCCGCTGCATCAACACACATCCCAAGCCTAGCTTGGATGCATCACTGTATACCACAAAATCCTCTGTACCCTCTGGCTGTGCCAAAATAGGAGCAGAAGTCAGACGTCTCTTCAGCTCCTCAAAACTCTGCATACACTGATCAAACCATACAAATCTGGTAGTCTCCCTCAGTAGACTCGTCAGTGGACGGGCAATCACAGAAAATCCCTTCACAAAGCGTTTGTAATAACCTGCTAGGCCAAGGAAGCTACGTACTTCCTTGACGTTCGTCGGTGTAGTCCATGTTGCTACTGTCTCAATCTTCGCCAGATCAACCTTGATCCCTTCAGTTGATACCACATGACCCAGGAATGCTACCTCTGGCATCTAGAACTCACACTTAGAGAAGTTAGCATAAAGTTCTCTATCCCGCAAAACCTGCAATACAGTCCTCAGATGTCCTGCATGCTCCTCTCCACTGCGAGAGTATACCCGAATGTCATCTATGAATACCACCACAAACTGATCCAGGAAGTCGATAAAGATACTGTTCATCAACTCCATAAAAACTGCTGGGGAATTCGTAAACCCAAATGGCATCACTACAAACTCGTAGTGGCCATATCTGGGCCGGAACGCTGTTCTATGCACATCCTGCTCTCTCACCCTCAGCTGGTGATATCCTGAGCGCAGGTCAATCTTGGAAAATATTGTCGCTCCCTGAAGCTGATCCAACAAGTCATCAATACGCGGAAATGGATACTTGTTCTTAATGGTCACCTTGTTCAACTCTCTGTAATCTATACATAGCCTCAACGATCCGTCTTCTTCCGTACGAAGAGGTCAGGCGCCATCTGATATGGGGCCTTTGAGATCGGTCTTGTACCAGGCTCTAACTCGATACCAAAGTCCACACTCCTCTGAGGTGGCAAACTGGACGGCTCAACAAACACATCTGCAAATTCACAGACCACTGGGATATCCTCTAATGCTGGACTCTCCCCCTCCTTCATGGCATAACACCAGAAGGCCTCACAACCATGTGCAATCAGTCTAGCTGCTCGTATCGCACTGATAACCATGCCAGATTTTCCAAGGTCCCAACCTCGGAAAACCACTATCTGTCCTAACTCGGTAGAGAGGGTAACAGTCCTCCTACCTACATCTAAAATTGCAGAATGTCTATCCATCCAATCCATACCTAGTATGACTTCTTCATGCTCTAATGGCATGACAAAGAAGTCAACTAGTAACACACGGGTCCCTACAGAAATGGGACAGTCACGAATCTCATGGGTACCTCTTACCCTACTACAATCAGGTAACCCTATACTAAAGGGTATCCCCTCAATCATATCTAAATCCAGACGCTCTACACATGCATCATATATAAAAGAATGCGTAGCACCCGTATCAAACAAGACTCTAACAGGTAAACCATGAATCAGAATGGTACCTGTAGCAGTCGGTGCAGCTGGCTCCTCTGCACTCCTCAACTAAAAAACTCGGCCATGTGGCCCTCGGGTGTCAGTGGTGCTCCCCCCACGACCTCTGCCTCTACTCGGCCCAAGAGCAGATCCCTGAGTCGTGGGGCGATCTGGGACTCTTTGTTGTCCCTGTGTCTGCTGCTGCTGAGGTGGCCTTTGCCCACCTCCCGCTACACTGGCAGGGGAACAACCCTGCTGAGATGAAGCTCCGCCCTAGCGGTAGTAAACAGCTCTGTGACCCTGCCTACCACAGGTGTAGCAAGTCACTAGTGGCCTCGTGCACTCGGGCCTCATATGTCCTAGATCACCACAGTTAAAACACTGACGTCCTTTATCTACAACCGGTGCAGATGAGGGGTGACTCTGGCGTCTTTGACCACGCCAACCACTAGCAGCACCACCCGTACCACTGGTCTGCCCTGTATGTTGTCTCTTCTCCGACCCTCCGGTCTGAGAAGCTCTCCTCTGACTAGCCCGCTCTCGCTCATAGTCGGCGGCTCTATCCTGATAGTCCATCAAGGACTCACAATGAAATCTTGCCATATAGGCCCGGGTGGCATCCTTCAGTCGTCGGGAAAACAAATAGACGTGCTGATCTGCCGAAGGTGCAGGTGATCCTAGCAATGCCAGCTCCTCCTGGAACCTCCTGATAGCCTCGGAGACTGGTACATCCTCAAACCCAGCCTCCACAAAATCCCGCAGTTTCTCCCTCCTCAGTGAGGCAGGGTAGAAACGCTCTCTGATCATGGTCCACATCTGATCATAACCGTCGACCTGTGCTCGTACAGACTTCCACCAGTGTTGTGCTAAGTCTTTGAACAAGGTCTGCACCAACTCTATCTGCTTGTCTGCTGGACATCTAATGGACTCTAGAGCTGAGTCCACATGCCCAATCCAGAGCTTCACCTCTAGCCCCACCTTCCCAGAGAAAGGGGGTACACCAATCTGGTGAAATGCCTTTAACCAAGTGTCTGGTTTAGGCCCTCTATGCTCCTCCGTAGCTCGAGCAATCTCAGCAACAGGTGCCGGTGCAGCTGGCACCTGAGTAACCCCGTGGGATCTCTCAGATGGTCCCTCATGTGCTGGAAGATCTGGGATAGGTCTACCTGCTCTGGCAGCCTTTTCTACTCGCCGACTATACTCACGGAACTCAGGTACTCCCATGGAGACATAATCCGAGTCATCTGACTGGACTCGCTGTGGACCCTGTCTCCCAACTACGACGTTCCTAGTCTCAGGAACGACACTCTCAGCAACGTCCTCGTGAACCTCTTCCGCTGCATGTGGCTCAACAGCGGAAGTCCTACCCCGTCCTCTACCTAGAGGGGGTCTACCTCTACCTCGTCCAGTTGCAGGTAAGGCTCTAGTCTGAACCATCTGCAGAGGACGTAAACCTAACTCAGAAGGCTATATATATGCCGTATGTATATATCAAATCAATCACAACAGAATATCTATATATATACTGTCGAGATCTTCAGAGGGGCGATGACTCACGTACACGATATGCCAAAACATTTTGTACTCATTTCAAAACCAAAACCTTTTGAAAAGTCAGACCCCTTTTCGGGTTCTGTTTATTTATCTATTCGAACTTTATTGCAGATTACTAGTGCCATTGTTGTCAACCTGGGCTCTGATACCAACTTTGTAACACCCCAAATCCATAAGACTCAAGGTGCTATTGGGCTAGGATCTCACAATGGATCCTGACCCTAGCCTGACAACAAGTTCACTGAATCTTACAACAAGGCACCAATAGATTAAATACAACACATCAAAATGTTATAAAAGTATCAAAAGGTTTATACAAGTACTGTTGAGTACAACAAAACATAACCATATACATAGTCAAAAGATCCCATCCCACGAGGACGACCCAGTGTACGGAGCCCTCAACAAATCACCCCTCTGGATCACTCTGCAGCTCTCCTAACCTGCAAAGGATCTACAACACGGTATAAAACCGTTAGCTAACCATACGCATATATAAGAAGATGCATAAGCACATTCACACACCAATGAATGGTAAACACCTCTCGGGGATGGTGCCAGCTAGAGTGGGGATCCGGTCCCACCTCCCGTGTACCCTATAGGAGTGGTGCAGGTGGCCGGCCCACTGAGCTAGACTGGCCTGCCCGTAGAGAACCTCCAGACTCCCAGCGGGATGAAAGGACAAGTTGTCACGGCCCTACAATGAGCAGTCAAACACATACCTAGCATGCTACTAAACCGCTCATACTAGGAAAGGAAAGGATCTACCCAACTCTAGGTAGACCCGGGACAAGACGCACCTGCGTGACGGAAAGACACAGGGGCGGAACAGGCAAACCACGGGCACGGCAAGGCTCGACCGCAGGCGCGGTGACAGGGCTGCAGGCAAGCGCAGGCGCTGGCGCTGGCGCTGGGACAGTGGCCGCGTGGGCGGTAGATTCCGTCCGCGGGTGCGGTGGCAAGGTTTCCGCAGGGGCGGCTTCGCTGGACCGCGGG
Source organism: Fagopyrum tataricum (assembly GCA_002319775.1). NCBI lineage: Eukaryota > Viridiplantae > Streptophyta > Magnoliopsida > Caryophyllales > Polygonaceae > Fagopyrum > Fagopyrum tataricum. Next base: position 8,463 of record NCTC01000555.1, on the reverse strand, counting down.
GGCGGCGACAGTGCAGAATGTGATCCCGCGGTTCTTCTTTCACTCTTCACGTGATCAATTCACGTCTCTTCCATTCCAGAACCACATACAACCATATATAGACACAAACTAACATCAACATACATCTATACATGCATCTAATCCTAAGCTAAGGAGGAAGAACAAGAAAGAAAGAAGGGAAGGAAGGATGAAGAAGCAAGGAACTCACCACTACTGCTGGTCTAGACAAGACAAGATCACAACCACTATCTCAGCTGGCATCACAAGCTCAGCAACTAAGCACAACATCAACCTCAGCAAGGCCACAACACAAAATCTCTTCCAAACCCAAGGGAAAACAAGAACAAGATCAAGGAGATGAAGGACGTAGGAAGGCTAGGAATGAAGTGATGAAGAAGCCCTTGATCAACTAAGGAAAAGAATAAGAGGAGGAAAGAGTAAAACACGGGTCAAAGGGTCAACAAAGCCTGCTGCAGCCGCCGGAAACCGCATGGGCGGTTCCTTGAGCCCCAGGGGTGGCACCCAAGCCCGCGGGGGCGGCTAGGCCAAATCTCGGCTAAAGCCAAACTCGGCTAAAGTCAAATCTCGGTCCGAAAGACTAAGGTTCTTACAACAAAGACCTTTACGGCTTTACTTGGGCACTTTCAATAAGTAAGTTTATAACCACAAACATGAACATTCATCTTGTTTCCTATGACTAATAACTTATATGAACTTCACTAGGTACACAAGATGTTGGAGACAAATATGACGTAGCAGCATTTAATAAAGTTCTTTTGAAAGTTGTGTTTTCACTCACCATTTTATAAGGTGATTTTCATATCCATTCAGCTTCCGTTTATGTGTTTTTATTTCGACTTAACATCCTTATTAGATTAATCCTTAATCCCTAAATTTTTTCATCATAAAAAATTGATCGATTTGTACAAAACTTCTATCACTGAGGGTTGTGTTAGGATCTTTTATGAATGTTTATCATTGACTTGTGGGTGCTTTTCAAATCATGTGTTCCAACACTTATCCCACCACTACAGGTGAGAATGTATGGAGTAGTTTGTTTACGATGCAGGATTGGCTTAAAAGGACTGTTAATAGTTTAAGTGTCAATTTGTCATTGTCATATTGAACTAAATACTAATTAAAAATGTTTTGTGCCATTTTGTAATGGGTTCTTCCCTTTTGTACAGGCATTGATACTCATACATAGGTTTTTCTGCCTCTCACTCATTGTTTTTTAAATGTGCATTCATATTCACTTTGCTATGGAGTTACTATTCTAACTCAACAATTGATCACTCCAATATTTTTTCTTCCCCTTTGTTATGTCTAATATTCATATTTGTCTCTCTTTTTCTTATCTTTTCTCGGCAGTTTAAAAAACAACGTAGTTTCCCTCAACTATTTCTCGAATGTTGAGTCCCAAATTTCCCTTCTCTCTCTCAATTTTAACAGCTTGACAGACATGAAAGTGTTTTTTAACGCCTCAATTTCCTCAATGTTTGCAGTTTTGATTTATCCCTCTTGAATCGGTTCTTTGTCTCTTGGATAACAAGTTTTCAGTCCCCTCCATTTAAGTAAGTGCTCGAACTCGTTCTCTTTCTCTAAATTCTTGTTTTTAATTATTTTAGGGGATATGGAACTAGAAAACTCAAAATTTCTCTCGTGGTCAGTTTCTTGATTTGACATTGACTTTTCCTGCAATCAAGATGAGTCTTGAGTAAGCTATTGATCAGTAACTCAAAGCGTTCAGGTTAGTTAAATTATTCTTTAGTTCAGTTTGCTTACCATTGATTCGTGTCAAGCTTATTTTTCTTAGTATTGAAAAAATGTTGAGATATTACTTACGTGGACATTGATGTTGTTATATTAAACTGTGGTTTTTCATTTCCTAAACCCTAATTCTTGTTTTTAATTATAAGGTTGGCTTGTTATTTTCTTGGCCGGTGAAAGCATGATATTTTACCTTCTACAAAGTCCAGGACACTCAATTGAATACTCTCTTGTAGAAGAAGACAAGCTTAACATTGCAACTGCTCTCCTTGATAAAGGCATTTCCCAACTTCCTATTGATGTAGTTATTACCAACAAGTTTGTAGTTGATGTTGAGAGACAAGCAAGCCTTTATGCCTCCCCCCTACCAAATATGTATACTTTATGATATGGATGTATGATGTTGTGAACCGTAATGTAGTTCCTGGAGGTTTCCACTCAGCAAGAAGTTGCAATAGTTGGTCATCGGAAAAGTGTACATTCTCCTAGGTTTCAAATTATAGGTTAATAAATTATGCGTCTTCCGATGCACATATTCCCTTGACTCTGGTTTGGGGTTCTATAGTGATTTTCGACCAAGAGTTAGAACTTAAATTTCTAATTCTCACTATGCTCTCTCTTGTTCTTAGTTTTTTCAATGAATGATATTTCCTTTCTTATAGGGAATAAAAGAAAAGTAGCAGAGCTCATAGCGGAATTCAAGCAAAAGCCACGGGAACGTAACCTTCGTCAATATATATACCTTTTCTGGATTTATACTTTAGTCTGATATCTGTAAATATAAGACTAAATATTTCCTTATTTTGGATTTGGTTATTGTATTAGCTATATTCCGCAATTGTCAGCTTCGGTACAAAGGAAGAATACCTTGCATCAAAAAATTACTCATTGCGTTGATTTTTGCTAAAACAAATGAGAGCTCTATAACTAATATTATCCTATCTGAAAAGTCGCATGAGAAGCATGCGGTATCACCCCTAATATATATATATATATATAGAGGATCATGTAGGGAGTTATCTTAAAGTAGGGAGTAAAGAGTAGGGACTATTATTATTCGTCAGATTGATTTAGATGAACGTTCCTGATTAAACTAAATAGATGGTAATTTTATGATAGAATTAATCAAGATTATATACTTCCTATAATAGAGTGTTAAAAATGACAATTAAAACTCTCATATTAAATTACATTATATAGTTTCATATGTTCAGTCGTTGAAATCATCCATTGATAAAACAAAAACAAAGACTGAGAATGCATTCATCAATGGCGAACGAGGTTTCATCTAGCTTTAATGAAGGTTAGTTTTCCGATTTTAATTTTATTTTCATATCAGTTTCGATTAATGTTAACAAGTTCGTTATATAATCGAATTCACCAATGAAAAGTTTTTATAGGCATTAACAAGTTCGAGATTGTGAATTTAAGTTAACACGAACAACTATTTTCGAACGGTAATATGTATTTTAACGAACTGTAATCTTAACATAGTAAAGTAATTTAACTAACTATAAATACAACATAGTTAATTAACGACCTATAATTTCATACTATACAATTTAAAGACCTGTTATTTTAAAGTAGTAATTTAACCACCTATACGTACATTTAACGACCTATAATTTTAAACTAAGTATTTTAACGACCTATAATTTTAAACTAAGTATTTTAACGACCTATAATTTTTCATTGTAATTTAATCACATATAATTATGACATATATATTTTAACGACCTAAAATTTTAAACTAGACATTATAACGACCTATAATTTGAACAATGTAATTTAACTACCCATAATTATAACTTATACATATAACGACGTATAACTTTAAACTATATATTTTAACAACCTGTAATTTTAACAATAAAACTTAACGTCCTACAGTTATAACCTATAATATTTAACGACCTATAATTTTAAATAGACATTTTTAACGACCTATAATTTTTTAGTAGACATTTTAACGACCTAAATTGTTAACATTGCAATTTATTTTAATTGTGAGGTTGCTGGTGGAGAGAAAAATTTTTTGGAGGACTTCAATAGTAACTGTACAATGATAATAGGTGATGATAATTGCAAGTATTGGTTGCCTATTGTAGAAGATAAATTCAAACCCCGTGTTGGGATGGTGTTTGAGAATCTCGATGAGGGTATACATTTTTATGAACGTTATGCTGAAGTTGCTGGTTTTGAATCACGCCTCAGCTGCAGGAGATATATTGGTGACATCGTGAAAATCAGGCATGTGTTGTGTTCAAGGGAAGGTGTTAAAAACAGCTCAAACTGTAACACTCCGAATCCGTAGGACTCGAGGTGCTACTGGGCTAGGATCTCACAATGGATCATGACCCTAGCCTGACAACAAGTTCACTGAATCTTACAACAAGGCACCGATAGATTAAATACAAAACATCAAACTGATATAAAAGTATCAAAAGGTTTATACAACGTGCTGCTGAGTACAAACAAAACATAAATATATACATGATCAAAAGATCTCATATCCCACGAGAACGACCCAGTGTACGGAGCCCTCAGCAGATCACCCACTCTGGATCACTCTGCAGTTCTCCTAACCTGCAAGGGATCTACAACACGGTATAAAACCGTTGGCTAACCAAGATATATGAGATGAGCATAAGCACAAGCACACGTCAAAAATACTAAACACCTCATCATGATATCACACATTTACCCAATTTATCATCTTTATAAATATAGTCCAACACTCAAATCGTATATATAAATATCAATATGAATATATGTGACACGAGGAATATAACCCTCGCCTCTCGGTGGTAATGCCAGCTGGAGTGGTCAACCGGGATGACTCCTCCGTGTACCCTGAGGGAATGGAGACAGTGCCCGTTCCGTGTACCAGATCTGGATGTTCCGTAGAGAACCTCCCAGTCTCCCATAGGGATGAGTGGGCAAGGCTGTCATGGCCCTACAATGGGCAGTCACTAAACCATAGATCGGTAATAATCAATCCTCATATGCTATCAATCACATATCAAACACCACTCATGCACACATCCAATATAGGGATGGCAGCCAAGTAAATCCTATGGACTTACCTCAACCTCGGAAGTCTCAAACCCAATCGGCTCCAACTCTGGAGATCAACACTGCCTAAGCAAGGCATAACAACATATATCAAACTCATATCCGTCACAGGGGTCACACCTAGACCCAAGGGATCCATAAGGATCATATCCTAACTCACAAACCTCAAAGCCATAACCGGCATAAACGATAACATGATCAACCTCATTCTATCCTCATATACGTACCTAGCATGTCACTAAACGGCTCATACTAGGAAAGGAAAGGATCTACCCAACTCTAGGTAGACCCGGGACAAGACGCACCTGCGTGACGGAAAGACGCAGGGGCGGAACAGGTAACCCGCAGGCGCGGCAATGTTCAGCCGCAGGCGCGGTGACAGCGGCCGCAGGCAAGCGCAGGCGCTGTGACATGGCTCCCGCAGGGGCGGCGGCTTCTAGGCGCGAGTGCGGAGACAAGGTACCCGCAGGGGCGGCTTTGCTGGACCGCGGGGGCGGCGACAGTGCAGAAGGTGATCCCGCGGTTCCTCTTCGGCTCTTCACGTGATCAACTCACGTCTTCTTCATTCAAGAGTCACATACAACCATTTACATACACAATCCCACATCAATATACATCTATACATGCATCTAATCCTAAGCTAAGGAAGTGAAAGGGATCAAAGAAAGAAGAAGAAGAAGAACAAGAAGCTTACCCACAGCTGTGGCCTAAGCACGAAACTGATCCAAGACAGTACCTCAGCTAGCTCTCAAGCTCGGCACAACATCCACTAGCATCAACATCATTATCCTCATACAACTCTTTCAAACTCTAAGGAAGAACAAGATCAAAATCAAGGAGAGAAGGAGAAGAAGCAAGAAGAACGTAAGGGTCTGGAAAGGAAATGAGGAACACTTGCTTAGCAAGCCAAAGGAAGGGAAAAGGTTAAGGAAGTGAAAGAGTAGAGCACGGGTCAAAGGTCAACAAAGCCGGCTGCAGCCGCATGAAACCGCCAGGGGGCGGTTTCCCGGCCGCAAGGGCGGATCACTACACTGGCCGCAAGGGCGGCCCCACGAACCGCGGGGGCGGCTAAGGTCAAATATGGTTCCCAAAGACTAAGGCTCTTACACAAACAACACTGGTATACGATCTAGACTGTCTAACAGAGTTATGTGTAAAGCACGGATCATATTTAGATACATAGGTGAAGGTAGATATGAAGTTAAAGATTTCACTGAACAACATACACACAACATGCTTAGTAGAAAAGCCGCCAAAATGTTCACTATGTCGCATTATCTTCTTTATCCGAAGCAAAACCAAGTTGTGCTTTATTGGTGTTGCTTCTCAAGTTCCTCCTCTTCTGCAACAACATCCTACCTATAGGCACATTATCTTCTTTATCCGAAGCAGAACTCAAGTCAAGTATATCAACTCTACTGTTTTTTTTGTGTAATGGCTCGAAGTCCGAGTCAGAGACATATTAAACAAAAGTCCTTGGCATCCTGCATTTAAATGTGTTAATCATCACGGGAAAAAAAAAATAGTTCGTTATTTAAATCCCATATAATTACAACATGGATATATAACGACTTAAAATTTTAAACAAGGTTTTTTAACGACCTCCAATTTTAACGTAGTATTTTAATCACCTATTATATAACGTATGTTTTAACGACCTATAATTTCAAAAGAGGTATTTAACGACCAACATGAAATTCCAACATATACATTTAACGACCTATACTTCACTAATTAAGAGCCGCAATTAGAACATACTTATTTAATTACCTATAACATTAATTGAACGAGTTCAAAATTAGGACATGCATTTTAACGACCATAATTTTATACCGTACAATTTTTTTAACTATCTGCATTTTAACATGTTCAAAATTACAATAGATACATTTAACGACCTGCATTTTACACCGTACAAAATTAAGACCCGCAATTAGAACATACATATTTTCGATCCTATAAGAGGAATTTAACGAGCGACATTTCTAACTATCTGCAATATGAACAATTATTGTAACGATCTGCAATATGAACTAGTAATTTTAATCTAGCGTCTTTTTCTAACGCCCGGAATTTTATTCGGACTTAGAGCGCCTTGTAGATCTTCCCGTAGGCCGAGATGCCGAGTGCCGGGATTTATTCCTAAGAAAATCCCGAGCCGACTCGTCGTTTTTCCCTTTTTTCCGTGTTCCGACCCTTCGTTCCGGGTTAAAGTGACAAGGGGTCATTTCCGACCCCCGGTCCGTGGTGGAGGACAAGAGGTCAGCTGACCCTTGATCCCCACACCCCTTTTCATCCTTGTGTCCCTTCCCTCTCTCTCCTCTTCCTCTTTCACGTCATTTTCTTTTCCTTCACTCTTCCTCTCTTATCTTCTCTTCTCTTTCTTTCTCCTCTTCCTTTGTTGTTTGAAGATCTAGGTTTTGGACTGCAGAAGAAGATCCCAGATCTGTAGGTAAGCTCCTTCCTCTCCCTCCCCTCTCTTCTTTGCTGATTCTCCCCATTCTTCTCCCCTCCTTTATCCATGGCCATCGATGAAGATCTTGAGGAGGTTTTGCTCAAATCTTTGCATGCATAGGTTCTTAGCTCGATTAGGTCGTGGAGAGGAGCCAAGGACCAGTGGTGGGTGTTTGGAGAAAATTCAGCAAGAAAAGAAGGACTTTGGAGCCAAGGATCCCGATCGAAAACGAAGAAGACGACGTTCTACACAAACCCGCGGGGCGGATCTTCACGACCGCGGCGAGCGTCCAGCGCGGGGGCGGCTCAGCACGGCCGCAGGTGCGGCTCGCGCACGGCCGCAGGGGCGGCGCCAAAACACGCGACTCCAGACCACCGTGGGTGCGGCTCCAGCACCGCAGGGGGCGGCTCCAAGCAGCAGCAAGGCGCAGGAGGGACGGCTCCTAGTTCCGCAGGGGCGGCTTCTGTATTCCGCAGGGGGCTCCAGCTGACTCCGCGACTGCGGTTTCTTCAATAGTAGGCTTCTTGTATCCTTTCCTCTTCGTTCCTTCCTTAGTATTGTTGTTGAATCATGATCTAGAGTAGTGTGAGATGACACTTAGTGGTTGTGAATCTAGGAGCCCTAAGGCTCGATGTAATTGATGGATATGAGCATGTGAGCATGATGGACCTTCTAGGCTAGCTTGTTCCTCCTTGTTGAGGATTAATATCTTGTGAGATTATGAACTGTTGTGAGCTGCTTTCATGTGTGGAAAGTGTGGTGAGCACTTGGGACCTAGGATGCATTCCTAGCTTGAGGGTTAGGTGATCTTGCATAGGTCACTAGATTGAAGTCTAGGACTTCTTGAGCGTGAGCATGTATTGATATGCATATCTCTTGTGAGCAGGTTGTGGGCTTCCTCCTTAAGGAAGCGAGAGTGTGGTGACTTGAGTGTGGTGACGAGGTAAGTCTCCGGACTTACTTAGCTCGTATTAGCATTGATGTGTGTTGGTGGTGTGTGTTTGTATTTTTGTTTATGTTATAAACAACTAAACCGGTAAATAGGACCACCGACCTTATATATTTTGGCCCAAGTGTATGATAACGGGCGGTGACATTATGCCTTGCTCTGGGGGTCTAGAAGGATCTCGGCGACTAGCCCGGCGGTTAGATGGTCGGCATCT
>NCTC01000552.1:0-23219 GCA_002319775.1 Fagopyrum tataricum | reverse complement strand
ACCTTACCATGGACGAGATACTGCGACCTGCATGGACGAGAACCAGCGACTGGAGAACCTTAAGCAAGGTTCTATGAGCGCGGAAGAGGTGTATGCAGCCATGGAAATGGCTATAGTTCGAGCCGATGTGCAGGAAGAAGAGGAAGCTACCATGGCTCGATATCTTAAGATCTTACACCCTTACTTGGCTCACAAAATAGAGTTGTATGCTTACTCTAACTTGACAGATTTGTTGCACTTGATGTAAGAGTAGAGAAGAAGCTGAAATTACGAAGTCAGGACAGGCGATCTCCGAATACCACATGGAGAGGAAATGCCGGCCAAGACAATGGCCGAGACTCCGCCGAGATACACCCATCCGAGACGTCAAGACCCGGTTCAGCCCACAACCGCTTCTACATCGGGCAACGTTACTACCTCGACACCACAGGGAAGTGGTTCTAGCTCCTCTACGAGAGCTAGTGACATCACTTGTTTCAAGTGTCAAGGACAGGTCACATAGCGCGGGAATGCCCCAACAAAAGGACATTGTTCATCAATGACAAAGAGTATTACGAGTCGGATTCGGATGCTGAGGAAGAGGAAGAAGAGAGACCGGTTTTGCTAGCTGAAAGGGATGAAGCAGAAAAGAGTAAACTGGAAGAAGAATTTGAAACTGGATTATGCCTTCATTCCAATAAAATTGTTGAATGCTTAGATGATGAGACCACTGCTGAGTTGGTCACACCTTTACCTATGATATCCCCTGTTGCTGCGATTGATTCCATAACTACTCTCATTTAGCATCCAGTTGAGTATGATGCAGGGAAGAAAACGACTGAGTCGGAACAGGAGGCCATTTCCCACGGCTCACAGGGCAAAGAATTGACATGTTATATATGTGCCCTCACCCTGTTGTTAATGCTGATTTTGTTGACTGCTTTGTGATTAGGAGAGCTTTGAGTATCATACCTTCTCTCGATGAAGATAATCAAAGAGAGAACTTGTTCCACACACGCTGTCTGGTTCAAGGAAAGGTATGTAACATGATCATTGACAGTGGGAGTTGCAGTAACTTAGTAAGTACGGAAGTTGTTAGCAAGCTGCAGTTGACGTCTATTCAACACCCACGACCTTATAAGCTCGGATGGATGAATGACTGTGGAGAAGTCAAAATCAATCGGCAGGTCAATATCGCATTCAAGATTGGAGCATACGAGGATTCAGTTCTATGTGACATTGCACCCATGCATGCATGTCACATCTTACTCGAAAGACCATGGGAGTATGACCGAGATGTAACACATAAAGGAAAAACAAACCGCTATTGTTTTACTTTCAGGGCAAGGAATTCATATTGAAGCCCATGACTCCCACTGAGGTTACTGAGTATTACGAGAAAAAGAAGAGTAAGGAGGAGGATGCGAGAAAGAAGACGTTGATCATCATCAATGACGGTCCCCTAGGAATTCAGATGCTAACCCTTATACATGTGCCACATATAGCTATGTATACAAGGAAATCTGGCTGTCCATATAAAACATCGGTCTATTTGCAGAGTTTTGACGACGTCCTCGACGACCTTCGCAAACCTTTGGCTATATATCTCATCTGGCTAATGAATACCCTCACTTGGACATTGTCATTAACTTTGAGGGATTCAAGCTGAAAATTTTTAAGTTAAAGGTGACGGTGGAAGTCGATTTATCTACACAGGAGCTCACGCGACATCTGTGTAATGCTACGCTCAGGGAGTATTTCTATCCTCTTAGAGATAAGACTTTGAGACTTATTGATGTTAAATTTATACCTCGCACTAATAAATGTTGTACTCTGGCCATTTAGGTAGGTACGGACGACGAGGAACAGTCGGAGCAGGAGAATAGCACGTCCCAGCAAGAGTTGGAAGAAATAGCTGGAGAGGAAGCACAGGAGGCACATGCTGAGAATGTAGAAATGAAGGACGAGGAGTCAGACGATGACCCAACTGAAACGTCCTATCCTAGCCCCGATCAGAGATTCTTACGGAGTTCCCTCAAGACTACACTCTACGGATTCGTGGTCGAATCCTTTTCAAGAAGGGGAGAATGATGCAGGAGCATCCCTTAGCTCGACCTCATTCCCTTACACTGACGGTTCTAGTAAAAAGAGGAGACGAGTTACCCATGGAGACGATCTCGACGAGATGTGGAGAGAGAGCTTGACCGAGATGTGGAGAGAGAGCTCGACCGAGATGGGGAGAGAGAGATGGCCGAGATCATTTGATCCGTATGAAGACAAAGCACGTCGGGCTGCATTTGAAGGAAGAAGATTTCGGGCTAATTTAAGTGGCTAAATTAGGCCCAACTTGCTTATTATTTTAAAGTCCATTCTTGGACATCTTTTAATAAAGATGGGCTTGCTTTTTATATGTTTTGGGCTTTTAAGACTTGTTAGTTTAGCCCACTAGTTATTTTATTTCTCTTTTATTATTTGATCTTATCTCTTAGAGATTTGATCTTATCTTTTAAGCTAGAATGGGCTCAATCTTGGATCAAGCCCATAGCCCGTAGGAAACCCTAGATGACGCACCTCTAGCCTATATAAAGCCTAAGGTGGACGTCTTTTTGAGCTACCTTTGAATGAATTAAACACAAGTACTTTCGAGTATTGTTTCTAATCTATCCCATATTCTTCTCGTGGAATCGAGACACCTTACTGTGTGAGCGGAATCCGTTTGCCCAGCAACTTTGGTGTTGTTTTGAGTTGTGTCACTTGGATTGGCAAGTTGGTGCTCTCAATCATCTCCGGTGACTTCTCGTGCTTTGGGGACAATCGCTTTCCCTCTGTGTGAGATTATAGCGGAAGGGCTTCTTCAAGTCATTCCAAGTTGTGTGTTAGGGCCTTAGTTTCCTATCGTGCTCTTGGTTGCCTTAAGGGTTCGACCAAATCTATCCATCTATCGATCCTTCACCATCATTGGATCATTCCTCCATCTTTTCATTTCAAGTTTCCAACTTTTTTATCCATTTTCTTCATTGCGAGTCTTGGTGTTGAAAGATCGGGCCAACTGACGGCTAACCCCGTATCACTTCTCCTACAATCAAGGCAACCAACAAGATTAGTTCAAATAAGTTTTGAGGGTTAATTTTCAGCTTCTTTTTACCTTCTTTTAATTATTTACCTTCATTAGTTACCCTCCTCATTTAACTTATATTTTTTCAACATTGTTATCAAAAAAAAAAAGAAAAAAGAAAGAAAAGAAAAAGAAAAAAAACAAAAAAAAAAAAAAAAAAAAGAAAAAGAAAACAATTCAGCAATAGGATCATTCATATTGTATGTTATTTTATCTTATTGTAAGCTCTTAAAGATAGAATTTGCTAGTCAAGATTGAAGACTAAAGGGAAGCAACTACCTATCCTACCTCTCTCATTTTCCAACGTCAAATTCATCCCCTAAATCAAACCATCCGACACTTAGTTCTCTACTACCATTCGACATCCCCAAGTCCATTGACACAAGGTTGAGGTAAGTGAAGCTCTCTTCTTAGTCTCTTGTGTGTCTATCTTCCTTGTTTCATTATAATTCTATCATATCTTGAGTTTACCATCTTTGAGAGTCCATAATAGCCTCTTGCATCTTTCTTTGAGTCTTGCGTCTTATCTCCATTTCTTAGTGTCTATCTTGACGTTTTCTGTTGTGAACCTTCAAGCAGCCGTGTATTACCCTTATTCAAGCCAAGGAGTGTGCTAGTTGAGCTAAGGCATTGATCTTAGAAGGGATTTTAATCCATCCAAGTCAATTGCATCAAATAGCTTGTGATCAACACAACTTGAGTGTGAGAGTGAGAGTAAACACTTGTGAGAATTTTCTGTTTTATCTAATTCAACTAGTTTGCTTGTTTTTGTGTGTTTTTGATCATGTCTAGGTCTAATAGTCCAAGGCAAGTCCCAAAGCAGTGAGCCAATGCACCCGGAGACATTTGCTATGTTGAAGCAACTAATGGATTCGGTGGCAAGATTCACCCACCGGATTGGCACGTTGGAGTCTCGGCCAGCACACACGGCCGCCACAGCCGAGGTCCACTTTCGAGCTAGGAGGCACGTCTAGAGATGCCCCTAGAGAAACAGCCCATGAATCACCTCAAAGAACCCCTCAAGGGCAAGGTATGAGACATGCTAACACTCTTCCTAGAACACCTAATGTGCAAGGTTTTGTGGATGATTTTCAGGAGCCACAAGAGGATATTGAGGAAGAAGGCATGTGGAGAGAGTTCCCTAGGCGTCACCCACAGCCAAGGAGAGGACGAGAATATGAGCCATTTAGGCCTTATCAAGAGCTAGATGGAATAGGGTAAGTGAAGGTCAAGATTCCTAGCTTTGAAGGCAAGTGTGACCCGGATGCTTACATGGATTGGGAGACTAAATTGGAACAAATTTGGTCTTGCCATCACTTTGGAGAGCAAAGGAAGGTCCAACTTGCATCATTGGAGTTTCAAGGCTATGCACTAGTATGGTGGGATCATCTTGTCAAGGAAAGGAGAAGAACCTTGGATCCGGCCTGATGCGGGATTGGGGCCGCAAAATGACTAGATCTAGATTGAGAATCCTCGAAGACCAACAATGGACGTTTTTCTTGACAAATGGCACGAAAATCAGATTGTTAGAACAAGAAATGGCGTTGGAATAAAATGGAAGAAAAGAGAATGAAATGGAACGTGGAATGTATGGTAGAAGTAGATCCAAAAGAACCAAAAGACTCCCTTACAAGAACCTTGATCAGGTTGATCCCAAGCAAGATGATGCCTTCAACCCTTTCTTCTATAACCTTACACAAGCCTTCAATGGAGACAAGCACAAGGAGGGACTAGTATTGACTAGTAGCACCAATCTCTAAAGAGATTAACACACACAAGAACAATCTAGCAGGGATTCACAACGATTCAATCAATGGCTCACTTTATTGATTGAATTTTCTGAATAGGAACAAAAGCTCTCAAAGAGACGGTTTATCAATTGGCTAAAATCTTTCTAATCAGGAAAGAAGCTAAGGGAGGCTTTTTATATGCCTAGAAAGCCTCCTATCTAAAAAAAGGAATAACATTTGTCAAAAAAAGACAATAAAACAAACAAACAAACTAAAACAAATAAAAATAACCCTTAAAATGTTTTGAGCCTAAAGGTTATAAAAAAGTCTTGTATTTTATACCAAAAGATGATATATAAAATAAAAGCCAAAAGCCTCAATCTTCCATTTCTTGCAATTCCGGGACAAGTGTCTCTTCCTTGCTCTTGCATGGCTCCAAATCACGTGTGCATGGTCTCCCTTCCACGTCCAAGTCGTCGGGAATCGTCATTAACGTGACTAAGGAAGCCTTAATCAGCGATAGATCATCAATGGTCTCCTTAGGAGCTAAAGACACCAACAAGTTGGACACCTCCTCTTGAATTGCCCTTGCCCTTGATCTAGTGATTGGCCCTTGCATTGTAGGACTAGTAGGGGATGTTGGTGATGGTCCCTCATCATACTCCCCTTCTTCGGAAGGATTCGTCCTCGAATCATCACCATCCGCATCACTTGACTCAAAGGGACTTAGATCTCCTACGTTGAAAGTAGTCACTCCATAGTCCTCCGGGAGCTCTAGTACATAAGCGTTGTTGCCAACCTTACGTAGTACTTTGAATGGTCCGTCTCCCCTAGGTGATAACTTGGACTTGCGCCTTTCCGGGAACCTATCCTTCCTCAAATGCAGCCACACGAGGTCTCCCGGTTCGAACAACACTTGCTTGCGGTTCCTATTAGCCTTGGCCGCCACTTGCCTCCCTTCTCCTCTAGCCTTTTGCGTGTCCTTTCATGCATTTCCTTGATGATCTCCCTGTTTTTCTGCATTAAAATCTACTCGCTCCTCTATGGGCAACGGTATAAGATCAAAAGGGGTCAAAGGATTCAACCCATAGACACACTCAAAAGGAGTTAGGTTAGTAGAAGAATGTAATGTACGATTATATGCAAATTCTACATGAGGCAAGACATCTTCCAAGCTTTCAAATTATCTTTTAAAACAGCCCTCAGAATGGTTGTTAACGTCCTATTAGTTACTTCGGTTTGACCATCCGTTTGAGGATGACTAGAAGTCGAAAACAAACTTCGTCCCTAGTTTACCCCAAAGAGTCTTCCAAAAGAAACTAAGAAACTTAACATCCCTATCACTCACTATACTCCTAGGTACTCCATGTAATCTAACAATTTCCCTAAAGAACAAGTTAGCTACATTATAAGCATCATCGGTCTTATGGCAAGCAATAAAATGGGCCATTTTAGAAAATCGATCTACCACCACAAAAATCGAATCTCTCCCCTTCTTAGTCCTAGGTAACCCAACAATGAAGTCCATACTAATATCCTCCCAAGGTGACTTAGGCGTGGGTAAGGGGTATACAATCCATGAGGTTTCAATCTAGCCTTAGCCTTTAAACACACAAGACATCTCTTAAGCAAGTTCTCTACATCTCTAAGCATATGAGGCCAATAAAAATGTGAATGCAGCATATGATAAGTCTTATCTCTCCCAAAATGCCCCATTAAGCCTCCCATATGGGCTTCCAACAAGTAATAGCCTAAGGGAACACTTAGGAATGCACACTTTATCAACTCTAAATAGAAAACCCTCAAACAAGTAATACTTATCAAAGGCTCCTCTAGATGCACATTGCTTAAATATGTCTCCAAAATCAGAATCATCAACATATAGATCCTTAATATAATAGAAACCTAAGACCTTAGAATCCATAGTTGTGATTAAAGAGTGTCTCCTAGAGAGAGCATCCGCTACAACATTATCCTTGCCCTTTTTATACTTTATGATATAAGGAAAAGTTTCTATAAACTCCATCCATCTACCATGTCTCCTATCTAACTTATCTTGACTCCTAAAATGTCTTAAGGACTCATGATCGGTACGTAGGACAAATTCACTAGGCCATAAATAATGTTGCCATGTTTTTAATACTCTAAACAATGCATAAAGTTCTTTATCATAGGTCGAGTAGTTTAAACATGCTCCCTTTAATTTCTCACTAAAGAAGGCTAGTGGCTTACCCTCTTGCATGAGTACTCCTCCAATGCCAATACCCGAAGCATCACACTCGACCTCAAAAGGTTTGGTGAAGTCCGGAAGAGCTAGGAGAGGTGCATGGGACAGCCGCCACTTCAACTCCTTAAACGCCTTCTCTTGAGCATCTCCCCACACAAATGGCACCTTCTTCTTTGTCAAGGACGTGAGTGGGGCTATGGTGCTGAAATCTCGCCAAAAACGTCTATAGAAGGTTGCTAGGCCGTGGAAACTCCTCACTTGACCGACGGTTGTGGGAGTAGGCCATTCCTGGATTGCCTTGATCTTCTCTTCATCCACCTCTAGACCTCTTGTGCTCACTACAAAACCAAGAAAAACAACTTGATTAGTACTAAACTCACATTTCTTCAAATTAGCATACAAATATTCAATTCTAAGAGTTGCAAGTACTTCCCTCAAATGTTCCTCATGCTCTTCAAGTGACTTACTATAGATGAGGATGTCATCAAAGTAAACCACAACAAACCTACCAATGTAGTGTCTCAACACGTGATTCATCAATCTCATAAATGTGCTAGGAGCATTGGTTAAACCAAATGGCATCACTAGCCACTCATAAAGACCAAACTTGGTCTTGAACGCCGTTTTCCACTCATCTCCCTCCCTCATTCTGATTTGGTGATAACCACTCCTAAGATCTATCTTAGAGAACAATGTGGCTCCATTCAACTCATCTAACATGTCATCTAAACGTGGGATAGGATGGCGGTACTTAATGGTGATGTTGTTGATGGCTCTACAATCAACACACATCCTCCATGTATTGTCCTTCTTAGGCACTAAGAGGACGGGAACGGCACTAGGACTCAAACTCTCCCTTACATAACCCTTATCTAGGAGTTCTTGCACTTGGTTTTGGATCTCTTGGCTCTCCTTAGGGTTCATAGGCTGGACGGTTTGGGAGTGTAGCACCGGGAATAAGATCTATTTGGTGCTCATACCTCTAAAAGGTGAAGGCCAGCCGGAATCTCGTCGGGAAACACATCACTAAACTCATCTAGGATAGCTAGGATGGGCTTAGGTAGGGTGGCCTTGGCTTCATCACTCAAAATCACTAAGCTCTTGCACAAGCTCACAAGAATGGCATCTAAAGGGGTGTAATCTAGGATGTACTCCTCCTTGGATGCTAGAAGGACACTAGAAGGTGTGGCTAATAGGGTGGTACTAGTCTTGGCCGTGGTTTCTGATTTAAGCCGTGAGCTATCCCCTCTCTTTTTCACCTCATTTTGCTCCACATTCAACTCCTTATTCTTCTCATAAAATTCAGCAATCTGCAATGGTGTCATAGGCTTAAGAGTTAGTGTTTGACCATTAAATTCAAAGGTATGCCTATTAGTAAAACCATCATGCTTAACTCTCCTATCAAATTGCCATGAACGTCCCAAAAGAGTATGACAAGCTTGCATGGGAACTACATCACAAGTAATGGTGTCCTCATAGCTACCTAAAGTGATAGTAACTCTAGCTTGCCTATTTACTTTTAATTCTCCACAATCATTCATCCAATGCAATTTGTAAGGCCTAGGGTGATAAAATGTGGTAATTTGCAACTTATTAATCAAATCAGTGCTAGCTATATTGCAACAACTACCTCCATCTATGATCATGTTACACACCTTCCCTTTATTTAGACATCTAGTATGAAATGGGTTCTCTCTTTGATTATCCTCACACGGGGCTATCTTAGCATGCAAAGCTCTTCTAGCTATTAATGATTCTCCATGCTCATATTCAATGCCCTCATCACTATCACTACCAATTTCATGCAATCCATTAAGGTTGGTGTTATCATCGTTTTCATGCTCATCCTCACTCTCATATTGTCCAAATTGATTTAAAATCAAAATTTTCTTATTAGGACAATCCCTCATGTAATGACCTCTACCTTGACATTTAAAACACACAATATCTCTAGAACGAAGAGTAGAGTTAGAGGTACTCCCTTTAGGACCACTTGAAGGCTCATTCAAGGGTCTAGAAGATGAATGAGGTGTTGAGCTCCTTCTTTGTGCTCCTTGGTCCATGGTTGATGCTTTTCGGTCCTCCTTGGTGGATGTAGGCTCACGGCTGTAGGACCCTTGGGGCGGCTGTTTTGTGCTTTCCATGAGTTTGTAGCTCCACAGCTTGTCTTGGCACCTTGGTTCCTAGCCTTTGTCTTCTTCTCTACTTTGATTGCCAAATGGAGCAGCTCCACCATGGTACTATAAGGATACAAATCAATTTCATTAGCCAAAGATGAGTTTTAAAATGCGTAGATACCTAGCCATTGTAGACTCCTCATCTTCAACCACATTAGCTTTCACCATTGCCATTTGCATAGAGGTGTAGACCTCTTCGGCACTCATGGCTCCTTGCCTAAGATTCTCCAACCTTTGCCTCAGCTCCCTAGCATAATGTTGAGGTACAAAGCGAGCTCTCATCAAGGCCTTCATTTGTTTCCCATGTAAGGAGCCATGAGTGCCAAAGAGGTCTACACCTCTACGTAAATGGCAATGGTGAAAGCTATGTGGTTTAAGATGAGGAGTCTACAATGGCTAGGTATCTACGCATTTTAAACTCATCTTTGGCTAATGAAATTGATTTGTATCCTTATAGTACCATGGTGGAGCTGCTGCATTTGCAATCAAGTAGAGAAGAAGACAAAGGCTAGGAACCAAGGTGCCAAGACAAGTTGTGGAGCTACAAACTCATGGAAAGCACAAACAGCCGCCCCAAGGGTCCTACAGCCGTGAACCTACATCCACCAAGGAGGACCGAAAAGCATCAACCATGGACCAAGGAGCACAAAGAAGGAGCTCAACACCTCATTCATCTTCTAGACCCTTGAATGAGCCTTCAAGTGGTCCTAAAGGGAGTACCTCTAACTCTACTCTTCCGTTCTAGAGATATTGTGTGTTTTAAATGTCAAGGTAGAGGGTCATCACATGAGGGATTGTCCTAATAAGAAAATTTTGCTTTTAAATCAATTTGGACAATATGAGAGTGAGGATGAGCATGAAAACGATGATAACACCAACCTTAAATGGATTGCATGAAATTGGTAGTGATAGTGATGAGGGCATTGAATATGAGCATGGAGAATCATTAATAGCTAGAAGAGCTTTGCATGCTAAGATAGCCCCGTGTGAGGATAATCAAAAGAGAGAACCTATTTCATACTAGATGTCTAATTAAAGGGAAGGTGTGTAACATGATCATAGATGGAGGTAGTTGTTGCAATATAGCTAGCACTGATTTGAATTAATAAGTTGCAAATTACCACATTTTATCACCCTAGGCCTTACAAATTGCATTGGATGAATGATTGTGGAGAATTAAAAGTAAATAGGCAAGCTAGAGTTACTATCACTTTAGGCAACTATGAGGATACCATTACTTGTGATGTAGTTCCCATGCAAGCTTGTCATATTCTTTTGGGACGTCCATGGCAATTTGATAGGAGAGTTAAGCATGATGGTTTTACTAATAGGCATACCTTTGAATTTAATGGTCAAACACTAACTCTTAAGCCTATGACACCATTGCAGATTGCTGAATTTTATGAGAAGAAGAAGGAATTGAGTGTGGAGCAAAATGAGGTGAAAAAGAGAGGTGATAGCTCACGGCCTAAATCAGAACCCACGGCCAAGACTAGTACCACCCTATTAGCCACACCTTCTAGTGTCCTTCTAGCATCCAAGGAGGAGTACATCCTAGATTACACCCCTTTAGATGCCATTCTTGTGAGCTTGTGCAAGAGCTTAGTGACTTTGAGTGATGAAGCCAAGGCCACCCTGCCTAAAGCCCATCCTAGCTATCCTAGATGAGTTTAGTGATGTGTTTCCCGACGAGATTCCGGCTGACCTTCCACTTTTAGAGGTATGAGCACCAAATAGATCTTATTCCCGGTGCTACACTCCCCAAACCGTCCACCCCATAGGATGAACCCTAAGGAGAGCCAAGAGATCCAAAACCAAGTGCAAGAACTCCTAGATAAGGGTTATGTAAGGGAGAGTTGAGTCCTAGTGCCGTTCCCGTCCTCTTAGTGCCTAAGAAGCACAATACATGGAGGATGTGTGTTGATTGTAGAGTCATCAACAACATCACCATTAAGTACCGCCATCATATCCCACATTTAGATGACATGCTAGATGAGTTGAATGGAGCCACATTGTTCTCTAAGAGAGATCTTAGGAGTGGTTATCACCAAATCAGATTGAGGGAGGGAGATGAGTGGAAAACGGCATTCAAGACCAAGTTTGGTCTTTATGAGTGGCTAGTGATGCCATTTGGTTTAACCAATGCTCCTAGCAAATTTATGAGATTGATGAATCATGTGTTGAGACACTACATTGGTAGGTTTGTTGTGGTTTACTTTGATGAAAATCCTCATCTATAGTAAGTCACTTGAAGAGCATGACGAACATTTGAGGGAAGTACTTGCAACTCTTAGAATTGAATATTTGTATGCTAATTTGAGAAATGTGATTTTAGAACTAATCAAGTTGGTTTTCTTGGTTTTGTAGTGTTGCAGGAGCATCTCAGGACCTAGCCCGAATGGAGATCATGAGCATGGAAGCTAGGAAGTACGGAGTGTTGATCACTCTAAGGAGAAGGAGAGGAAGAATTAAGGATATTCCGCAACATGTTAAGGAGATTATTCATGAAAGTGATGAGAAGACCATTTCCGGAGATACATTGAAGACCTTTGATTGGAGATGGGAGATGACATGCATGATCACGTATGCATGGGCAAGGAGGATGATTCGATGTCAAGAAGCATGGAGTTGCATGTCTAAGGAGTTGGACGTTTTATTTAGAGCTAATTGGGCTTATTTTATTATTAAATAAGGCCTTAATTAGATCTATTGTTTTAAAGCCCATTCTTGGACATCTTTTAAATAAAAGATGGGCTTGCTTTTAATTAGTTTATTTTATTTTATTTTCCTTTTAGTTTGATCTTATCTCTTAAAGATTTGATCTTATCTCTTTAAGCTAGATTGGGCTCGATCTTGGATCAAGCCCATAGCCCGTTGGAAACCCTAGAGGACGTCCAACATGCCTATATAAGGCCTTCTAGGACGTCATTCTCTCTTACCTTTGAATGAATTAAACACAAGTACTTTCGAGTATTGTTTCTCTTCTATCCCATATTCTTCTCGTGGAATCGAGACCCCTTACTGTGTGAGCGGAATCCGTTTGCCAGCAACTTTGGTGCTGTTTTGAGTTGTGTCACTTGGATTGGCAAGTTGGTGCTCTCAATCATCTCCGGGTGACTTCTCGTGCTTTGGGGACAATCGCTTTCCCCTCTGTGTGAGATTATAGCGGAAGGGCTTCTTCAAGTCATTCCAAGTTGTGTGTTAGGGCCTTAGTTTCCCTATCGTGCTCTTGGTTGCCTTAAGGGTTCAACCAGATCTATCCATCTACCGATCCTTTCACAATCATTGGATCATTCCTCCGTCTTTTTATTTTCAAGTTTCCACCTTTTATCCATTTTCTTCATTGCGAGTCTTGGTGTTGAAAGATCGGGCCAACTGACGGCTAACCCTAGCCGTCGCCTCCGGCGTCGCTAAACCCTAACCCTAGCCGTCGGGCCTCGTCAAACCGGCCCAACCCGACCTATCTCGTCAAACTTGCGAGCTAAGTCTTTCACTTTTCGCGGTTGTGCATCTTGTGCGAGTTTTGTTTTGACAGGCGTCCCTTTTGAGCGTGATTGATATATATTTTTGCTTCCCTAGGAGCTCCCTACATCGCTGCAGGACAACTATAAATTGCACTCCTTTCCTTTTTTCCTTTCCCTTTTCCCTTTTCCCTTTTATCTTTTCCCTTGTTTCCTTTTACCTTCCCTTTCCTTTTTTTGGTTATTTCCTTTTTCCCATATTGTCTTTTCTCTTTTATTTCCCTTTTTCCTTTTGTATTTTAATTTCCAAAAGGCCGCAAATTATCTTTTAATAAAGATAACTGATTTGTTGGTTGAGAAAATTTGTTGGCGAGATTAGTTTTGCTTTTCTAGCTAGCACCACATAAAAAGCCTTTTCCTTTTGAGATCTGGTTCGATCACCTTGTTTTCTGCCTGAACGCATTAACCTGTTGATTGCTTGAGACATTTTTCTTGTAGGTTCACAGTGATCCTCGCAAATCGGCTAAGAGGCAGTTGCGAAGCTTATGAGATAGTTTACTGAGCGAAACCCTTGAAGAGGGTTGCTTAAGAGTTTCTCTTTAACTAACGTTAACGAGTTTAAATGTTTTGAATCATGTCGACACCAGGAAAGGAGGACAGAACACAACCCCAACCATCGGATGACGAATCAAAGAAAGGGAGTATCTCTAAACTCCCTGATGCTTTGAAAAACTTGAGGACTCTAAATTTGGAGCAAAGAGAAAATATTTTCCGTAGTAGATGTGTTGTTAAGGATAGAGTGTGTGATTTAATCATAGATGATGGTAGTTGTTACATTGCTAGTCTAGAAATGGCTACTAAATTACAACTAGAGTTGATAGATCACCCCGCACCTTATAAAATATCTTGGATAAATGAACAAGGAGAGTTGGCTATTAATAAACAGGTCTACATCAGTTTTCGTCTAGGAAGGTATGAAGATACCATCCTATGTGACGTTGTCCCTATGATTGCTTGTCATCTTTTGCTAGGTCGACCATGGGAATATGATCGAGATGTCAGCCACCAAGGACGAACTAATCGATATACTTTTGAGCATCAGGGCTCTACTATCACACTTAGACCCATGAGCCCTGACGAGATAGCCACATGGATCAAGAAAAGGCCCCAACCGTCAGATAGAGAAGATGAGCGTGCAACGTCTAGCGCCAAAGATGTGATCCAAGAAGCTCTAACAACACCTACGGAAAGTCCATCTTCACCGAGCGAAGAGGAGAGACAATTTAGAGCCGTGGAAGAGGAGATAACGAGCAGGGAGGAGGAGCAGTCAAGCCAAGTGTTTCAGCCTCCTACTTCACCTATTACAACGCCTCCTTGTAGTCCATCTTCATCATCCTCAGTGGACGGGATAATTGGGCTTACCGCAGCCCCAACAGGGAGTGATTCTAAACCTTCTTTCTCTAAATTAGATGAACTTGATCATAGTGATAACGAGTTAGTTGGTGATGAACCACATGAGCTAAAGGCTAGAGTTAATGAAAAGCTTATGATACATGATGATTTAATTGTTGAAAAGTTTCTTAGACCATCTTGTGATCATATTAGGCCTTTTGTTGACTTTAGGGAGCCTTTTAAGGAGCAATGTTGACCTTATTGTCTATAATGCAAGAAATGCCCCTATTGATGAGTACATGAATGATGTTAAACTTCTTGTTGTATATACTAACCTTCAGGGATTTAATACTGTGAATGTGATTCCATCTAAGCATACTATCTTAAAGTCATATGTTTATGAGTATGTTGATTTTATTCACACATCCTCTGTTTTACATGTTGATTTTCTTGGATGTGATACGGGGTTAGCCGTCAGTTGGCCCGATCTTTCAACACCAAGACTCGCAATGAAGAAAATGGATAAAAGGTGGAAACTTGAAAATAAAAAGAAGGAGGAATGATCCAATGATTGTGAAGGATCGGTAGATGGATAGATCTGGTTGAACCCTTAAGGCAACCAAGAGCACGATAGGGAAACTAAGGCCCTAACACACAACTTGGAATGACTTGAATAAGCCCTTCCGCTATAATCTCACAAAGAGGGGAAAAAGATTGTCCCCAAAACACGAGAAGTCACCCGGAGATGACTGAGAGCACCAACTTGCCAATCCAAGTGACACAACTCAAAACAGCACCAAAGTTGCTGGGCAAACGGATTCCGCTCACACAGTAAGTTGTCTCGATTCCACGAGAAGAATATGGGATAGAAGAGAAACAACACTCGAAAGTACTTGTGTTTAATTCATTCAAAGGTAACAAAGGAGGACGTCCACCCTAGACCTTATATAGGCTAGAGGTGTGTCATCTAGGGTTTCTTACGGGCTATGGGCTTGATCCAAGATCGAGCCCAATCTAGCTTAAAGAGATAAAATCAAATCTCCAAGAGATAAGATCAAAAATAAAAGAGAAATAAAAATAAACTAATTAAAAAACAAGCCCATCTTTTATTTAAAAGATGTCCAAGAATGGGCTTTAAAATAAGAAGCAATGGGCTGGATTAATATATCTAATTAAGGCCTTATTTAACATTAAAATAAGCCCAATTCGACATATATAACGTCCAAATGATCTCCTCTTTTCCACGTAGCATTTGCAAGCTTCTCGAACTCTCCTCCTTGCCCATGCATACGTGATCATGCATGTTATCCCCCATCTCCAATCAAAGGTCTTCAATGTATTTCCGGAAATGGTCTTCTCATCTCTTCCATGAATAATCTCCTTCACGAAATAAAAAGAATGCCCTAAATTCTTCCTCTCCTTCTCCTTAGAGTAATCAACACTCCGTGCTTCCTAGCTTCCATGCTCATCTCCATTCGGGCTAGGTCCTGAGATGCTCCTGCATCATCCTCCCTTTCTTGAAAAGGATTCGTCCACGAATCCTTGACGTCCTTCCAAGTAATGATCCATGGTGACATCCAAATGTGAGATCCGTTTGCTCCTGTTCCAAGCCGTGCTCGTACTCGTCCCCAAAATCCTACATATATCGCAACGAGAGCAACATTACAATTGTATTCGAATTATCACAAGATGTACTCAAGTTCTCATAATAAGAGGGTGAGAAAACTTCCTTGACGAGTTTAGCACTTGTGCTGAAAATTATGTTGTTCAAAAGCATATTATCAATAAATTCAACAACACATGCATACATAAAACGATCAAGCACAACAAGTACAAAGAATAGAGGTGCTTTGTAGATCATAGGGGCTGTTTTTCTCTGTTCCCCAAAACTCCTTTCTAACTTATGAAGTTTTAACTTAGGGTCTTCAATATGTGAATCATAATCATCCCTGAAGTCACTTCTTCCTACAAGTGGTCTTTCAACATACAAATCTTCTGAAAAATGCAAACTTAAAGTAGAGAAGAAATCATGAGACAAAAAATCAACATAGCCAACTAATTCCAACACATGAGGACTTTCATCAACTTGAAACACACGCAGATGTTTCTTCTTGGATGCAATCGACTGGAAAAAGGGTTGCATAGGCATGTGATGCTTAGGATAACATAACTCAAGATCATCATCACAAGTAGGATCAAGATCATCATCTAGTATATGCTAATCTCCATACATAAGTCTATTAATAACGCAATCAGGAGGAATATATAAGGCTCTTCTTCTAGATAAATAATCAACAAACTCATCCATATGAACATGCATATTAATAGGCTCAAGAAAATCAACATGCTCAATAGTGGACATTGTGGAATTGATATCCACAACATAGGGATCTAAAAATTCAGCAACACCTTGAATAAATTCAATATGTGAAACAAAAGGTGTAACATCATCAATAGGATCCTTATGACAAAGATTCTTGCTAATAATGTCCAAAAAGTTCAGAAGTGTTATCAATAGGCTCAATGGGTTCATCATTCATAGCAAAAGGTCCAACAAAATCAATATACTCATTATTTTCTGCAATAGAATTGGTATGCTTAAGAAGAGAAGCATTCACAATATTAAACCTCTGAAAGTTAGTATATACAACAAGAAGTTTAACATCATTTATACTCTCACCAATAGGGGCATTCCTTGCATGATAGACAATAAGATCAACATGCTCCCTAAAAGGTTCCCTAAA
Source organism: Fagopyrum tataricum (assembly GCA_002319775.1). Classification (NCBI taxonomy): domain Eukaryota; kingdom Viridiplantae; phylum Streptophyta; class Magnoliopsida; order Caryophyllales; family Polygonaceae; genus Fagopyrum; species Fagopyrum tataricum. Next base: position 6,394 of record NCTC01000552.1, on the reverse strand, counting down.
GTCAACAAAATGCATAATATGATAACAAGAGGGTCTAATAAACCTTTCAGCCATTAAATCATCATGTATCATATTTTTTGCATTAACTATAGCCTGTAAATCATGTGGTTCATCACCAACTAACTCCTTATCATTATGATCATGCTCATATAATCTAGAGAAAGAAGGTTTATAATCACTCCCTGTTGGGGCTGCGATAACCCCAATTACCCTTCCCACTGAGGATGGACTACAAGGAGGCGTTGTAAGAGGTGAAGTAGAGGGCTGGAATGCTTGACTGGCTCGCTCCCTTTCTTTATTCCGTTCCTCTTCTTCCACGGCTCTGGATTGTCTCTCCTCTTCGCCTGGTGAAGATGGAATTTCCGTAGGTGTTGTTGGAACTTCTTGGATCACATCTCTAGCGCTAGACGTTGCACGTTCCACTTCTCTGTCTGATGTCTGGGGCCGTTTCTGGATCAAAGTAGCTATCTCTTCAGGGCTCATGGGTTTAAGGGTGATAGTAGTGCCCTGAAACTCAAAAGTATATCTGTTAGTTCGTCCCTTATGGTTGACATCTCGATCATATTCCCATGGTCAACCTAGCAAAAGATGACAAGTAGTCATAGGGACAACGTCACATAAGATGGTATCCCATACCTTCCTAGACGAAAACTGACATATACTTGTTTATTAATAGCTAGCTCTCCTTGTTCATTTATCCAGGATATTTTATAGGGAGATGGGTGATCTAGCACTTCTAGTTGTAGTTTGGTAACCATTTCTAGACTAGCAATATTACAACAGCTACCCCCCACTATGATTAAGTCACATATTCTACCCTTAAAGAACATCTACTACGGAAAATATTTTCTCTTTACTCCAAGTTTAGAGTTCTCAAGTTCTCCAAAGCATTAGGGGGTTTTGATATACTCCCTTTAATTGATTCGCCATCCGATGGTTGGGGTTGTGTCCTGTTCTCCTTTCCTGAGGTTGACATGGTTTAAAACATTTAAACTCGTTAAGGTTAGTTAAAGAGAAACTCTTATGCTACTCTCTTCAAGTGTTTCGCTCAGTAACCTATCTCGTAAGCTTCACAACTTCCTCTTAGCCGGTTTGCGAAGATCACTGTGAATCTACAAGAAAAATGTCTCAAGCAATCAACAGGTTAATGCGTTCAAGCATAAAACAAGGAGAACGAACCAGATCTCAAAGGGAAAAGGCCTTTTATATGGTGTTAGCTACAAAAATAAAAACTAATCTCGCCTGCAAATTTTCTCAACCAACAAATCAATGATCTCAAATAGAAAAGATAATTTGCGGCCTTTTGAAAATTAAAATACAAAAATGAAAAGGGGAAAAGGGACTAAAAAGGGAAAAAGGCAATAAAGGGAAAAAAGGAAACTAGCAAAAAGGAAAGGAAGGTAAAAGAAACAAGAGAAAAGATAAAAGGGAAAAAGGAAAGGAAAAAAAAGGAAGGAGTGCAATTTATGGTTGCCCTGCAGCGATGTAGGGAGCTCCCCGGGAAGCAAATATATATCAATCACGCTCAAAAGGGACGCCTGTCAAAACAAAACTCGCACAAGATGCACAACCGCGGAAACTGAATAACTTAGCTCGCAAGTAACGCCTTTTTTTAAAAATTTTTGTACGGCCTTTGGCCTTCTCTTTTTTTTTTTTTTTAACTATTCACTTGCTAGACTAACCAAGGCGGCGGCGGCGGACCGACAACCTCACCGGTGGCTGAACCTCTTCGGCTCGGTTCAAATTTTTTTTTTTTTGTGGATCTCGGTTGATGGGCCGAGATAGGTCGGGTTGGGCCGGGGTTAGGGTTTAGCGACGCCGGAGGCGACGGCTAGGGTTTCGAGGGGGCGACGGCTGCGGCGCAGAGAACAAATCTTGGCCGGGATAGAGTGCGGGTTTTGGCTGAAACCGAGGGCTGGGGTGGCCGAGATCGGCAGCTGGGATAGGGTGGCGGCCGGCGAAGCGGCTGCTCGTAGGGCGGCGGCCGGCGAAGCGGCGGGAAGAGGGCGGCGGGGGCGTTTTTGTGGTGGACGGGTTAAAATCCGATCAATACGAGAAAAAGATCGAATCTTAGGCAAAAATTATGTATTAAAATTAACAATTGGCCACAAAATCCTTCTTTTCAAGAAATTGAATGCGGAATTGAAAATGCAGAAAAATAACGAGAATAGTAAAAACTAACCGTTACGGATCCTGCTCCGGTGACTCTTTTTGTTTAGAACTTTCTTGACAAATCTTGAAAGCTCGAGTTTTTTGTGTTTTGTAAAAGACGTGAGAACAGTGTTGATGAACCTGAAGCTCTTATACCAATTTGATATGGGGTTAGCCGTCAGTTGGCCCGATCTTTCAATACCAAGACTCGCAATGAAGAAAATGGATAAAAGGTGGAAACTTGAAAATAAAAAGATGGAGGAATGATCCAATGATTGTGAAGGATCGGTAGATGGATAGATCTGGTTGAACCCTTAAGGCAACCAAGAGCACGATAGGGAAATTAAGGCCCTAACACACAACTTGGAATGACTTGAAGAAGCCCTTCCGCTATAATCTCACACAGAGGGGAAAGCGATTGTCCCCAAAGCACGAGAAGTCACCCGGAGATGATTGAGAGCACCAACTTGCCAATCCAAGTAACACAACTCAAAACAACACCAAAGTTGTTGGGCAAACGGATTCCGCTCACACAGTAAGTTGTCTCGATTCCACGAGAAGAATATGGGATAGAAGAGAAACAACACTCGAAAGTACTTGTGTTTAATTCATTCAAAGGTAACAAAGGAGGACGTCCACCCTAGACCTTATATAGGCTAGAGGTGCGTCATCTAGGGTTTCTTACGGGCTATGGGCTTGATCCAAGATCGAGCCCAATCTAGCTTAAAGAGATAAGATCAAATCTCCAAGAGATAAGATCAAAAATAAAAGGGAAATAAAAATAAATTAATTAAAAAACAAGCCCATCTTTTATTTAAAAGATGTCCAAGAATGGGCTTTAAAATAAGAAGGAATGGGCTGGATTAATATATCTAATTAAGGCCTTATTTAACATTTAAAATAAGCTCAATTAGACATATATAACGTCCAAATGATCTCCCTTTTCCACGTAGCATTTGCAAGCTTCTCGAACTCTCCTCCTTGCCCATGCATACGTGATCATGCATGTTATCTCCCATCTCCAATCAAAGGTCTTCAATGTATTTCCGGAAATGGTCTTCTCATCTCTTCCATGAATAATCTCCTTCACGAAATAAAGAATGCCCTTAATTCTTCCTCTCCTTCTCCTTAGAGTAATCAACACTCCGTGCTTCCTAGCTTCCATGCTCATGATCTCCATTCGGAATAGGTCCTGAGATGCTCCTGCATCAGGATGTGTTGCTGATTTTTCGGAATCTATTGATCATATCGATAAAAATACCGAATCTAGGATGAATATTGCGATACATGCTAATTTTTCGGAATCTATTCATTCTATTTGTGTTGATTTGACTTCATCTCTTGATAATCATGTTGATCATCATTTACCTCTTGTGTTACATGCTGATTTTATTGAGGATAATGTTGTAACAACCGATTTGATTGAGCATGATAATTTGCTTAAGTATGAAGAAGAGTGTGTTGAAAGTTATACACCTTCACACATGAATATTGATTTAGTTGTGTCATCTAGATTCAATTCTGAATTTAATTGCTCCATGACTAAGTACCTTATTTACCATGTGATGGGAAAAACCTTACTTCATACTAGAAGTCTTGTCAAAGAGAAAGTTGAGACTATTAAGAACAACGGTCTTGTAATTCATTGCCTTTCCATGTTTCTTAAGATGTTTTGTCTTTTTTTGTCTCCTTTCTTATTATTAAGGCTTCATGATTATATCTTTCATATCATTTGGAAGATCATAGGATATGATACCCTTGGTGATAAATGTGCTTACCCCGTCTTGAGATTTTATCTTAAGATATTCTTAGACTTCTTATATGCCTTAAATATTGTTTTTGCTTTAATTAAGGATCTTAGGGAAGCACATAATTGGACTAAGATGATACCTTGAAATGATACTATTACTTTCTTTATAAAGCTGGCATACTTAGTTATAAATTTTTCTTATGACCTTGTATGTACAATTTTTATGTGGAGTAATATTGTTCCGTTTCATCTAGTTATCTATCCTTCTCCTACAGGTGTATACACGCATGGATGCCACCCTGGATGGACATCAAGGATTCGTGGACGAATCCTTTTCAAGAAAGGGAGGATGATGCAGGAGCATCTCAGGACCTAGCCCGAATGGAGATCATGAGCATGGAAGCTAGGAAGTACGGAGTGTTGATCACTCTAAGGAGAAGGAGAGGAAGAATTAAGGATATTCCGCAACATGTTAAGGAGATTATTCATGAAAGTGATGAGAAGACCATTTCCGGAGATACATTGAAGACCTTTGATTGGAGATGGTAGATGACATGCATGATCACGTATGCATGGGCAAGGAGGATAATTCGATGTCAAGAAGCATGGAGTTGCATGTCTAAGGAGTTGGACGTTTTATTTAGAGCTAATTGGGCTTATTTTATTATTAAATAAGGCCTTAATTAGATCTATTGTTTTAAAGCCCATTCTTGGACATCTTTTAATAAAAGATGGGCTTGCTTTTAATTAGTTTATTTTATTTTATTTTCCTTTTAGTTTGATCTTATCTCTTAAAGATTTGATCTTATCTCTTTAAGCTAGATTGGGCTCGATCTTGGATCAAGCCCATAGCCCGTTGGAAACCCTAGAGGACGTCCAACATGCCTATATAAGGCCTTCTAGGACGTCATTCTCTCTTACCTTTGAATGAATTAAACACAAGTACTTTCGAGTATTGTTTCTCTTCTATCCCATATTCTTCTCGTGGAATCGAGACCCCTTACTGTGTGAGCGGAATCCGTTTGCCAGCAACTTTGGTGCTGTTTTGAGTTGTGTCACTTGGATTGGCAAGTTGGTGCTCTCAATCATCTCCGGGTGACTTCTCGTGCTTTGGGGACAATCGCTTTCCCCTCTGTGTGAGATTATAGCAAAAGGGCTTCTTCAAGTCATTCCAAGTTGTGTGTTAGGGCCTTAGTTTCCCTATCGTGCTCTTGGTTGCCTTAAGGGTTCAACCAGATCTATCCATCTACCGATCCTTTCACAATCATTGGATTATTCCTCCATCTTTTTATTTTCAAGTTTCCACCTTTTATCCATTTTCTTCATTGCGAGTCTTGGTGTTGAAAGATCGGGCCAACTGACGGCTAACCCCGTATCATGTAGTGAGCACAAGAGGTCTAGAGGTGGATGAAGAGAAGATCAAGGCAATCCAAGAATGGCCTACTCCCACAACCGTCGGTCAAGTGAGGAGTTTCCACGGCCTAGCAACCTTCTATAGACGTTTTGTGCGAGATTTCAGCACCATAGCAGCTCCACTCACGTCCTTGACCAAGAAGAAGGTGCCATTTGTGTAGGGAGATGCTCAAGAGAAGGCTTTTAAAGAGTTGAAGTGGCGGCTGTCCCATGCACCTCTCCTAGCTCTTCCGGGCTTCACCAAACTTTTTGAGGTCGAGTGTGATGCTTCGGGTATTGGCATTGGAGGAATACTCATGCAAGAGGGTAAGCCACTGGCCTTCTTTAGTGAGAAATTAAAGGGAGCATGTTTAAACTACTCGACCTATGATAAATAACTTTATGCATTGTTTAGAGTATTAAAAATATGGCAACATTATTTATGGCCTAGTGAATTTGTCTTACGTACCGATCATGAGTCCTTAAGAAATTTTAGGAGTCAAGATAAGTTAGATAGGAGACATGGTAGATGGATGGAGTTTTATAGAAACTTTTCCTTATATCATAAAGTATAAAAAGGGCAAGGATAATGTTGTAGCGGATTCTCTCTCTAGGAGACACTCTTTAATCACAACTATGGATTCTAAGGTCTTAAGTTTCTATTATATTAAGGATCTATATGTTGATGATTCTGATTTTGGAGACATATTTAAGCAATGTGCATCTAGAGGAGCCTTTGATAAGTATTACTTGTTTGAGGGTTTTCTATTTAGAGTTGATAAAGTGTGCATTCCTAAGTGTTCCCTTAGGCTATTACTTGTTGAGGAAGCCCATATGGGAGGCTTAATGGGGCATTTTGGGAGAGATAAGACTTATCATATGCTGCATTCACATTTTTATTGGCCTCATATGCTTAGAGATGTAGAGAACTTGCTTAAGAGATGTCTTGTGTGTTTAAAGGCTAAGGCTAGATTGAAACCTCATGGATTGTATACCCCCTTACCCACGCCTAAGTCACCTTGGAGGATAATTAGTATGGACTTCATTGTTGTGTTACCTAGGACTAAGAAGGGGAGAGATTCGATTTTTGTGGTGGTAGAT
>NCTC01000551.1:0-19755 GCA_002319775.1 Fagopyrum tataricum | reverse complement strand
TTCCAGTGAAAGGGCGGCATACAACCTCCATTCCCAGTGAAAGGGGGTACACCCATCTGATGGAATGCCTTCAACCAAGTATCTGGTCTAGGCCTCTATGCTCCTCCGGTACTCTAGCAATCTCAGCATCAGGTACCTGTACAGCTGGTACCTGAGTAACGGTGTGGGACCTCTCAGATGGTCCCTCCTGTGCCTGTAAATCTGGGGCACGTCTACCGCTCTGGCAGTCTCCTCAACACGTCTGATATATGCTCGGAACTCTGATCTCCCCATGGAGACACGATCAGACTCGCCAGACTGGGCTCTTGTGCCCCCTGTCCCTCAGCTGCCCCGTTCCTAGTCTCAGGAACGACACTCTCAGCAACCTCCTCATGTATCTCTCCTGCATGTGAACCGTCAGCAGGAGTCCTACCCCGTCCTCTACCTAGAGTGGGTCTACCCTCTACCTCGCCTAGCTGCAGGTAAGGCTCTAGTCTGAACCATCTGCATAAGACGTAAACCTATCTTAGAAGGCTATATATATGCCATATGTATAGATATATCACAGATCAATACAACAGAATATCTATATATATCTATACTGTCGAGATCTTCAGAGGGGCGATGGTTCACGTACACGATATCCCAAAACATTTGTACTCATTTCAAAACAAAACCTTTTGAAAAGTCAGACCCTTTCGGGTTCTGTTTATTTATCTATTCGAACTTTATTGCAGATTACTAGTGCCATTGTTGTCAACATGGGCTCTGATACCAACTTTGTAACACCCTAAATCCATAGGACTCGGAGTGCTACTAGGCTAGGATCTCACAATGGTCCTGACCCTAGCTTGACAACAACTTCACTAAATCTTACAACAAGGCACCAATAGATTAAAACAAAACATAAAAACTGATATATATATATATATATATATATATATATATATATACATGTCAAAAGGGTGATACAGAGTACTGCTGAGTACAAAGTCAAACTGAAATCCGTACAATATTAACACATCATCATGATATCACACATTTACCCAGTTTATTATCTTTAATAAGTTAAATCACTCAATCGTATAAATAGATGTATATAAAGATATGTGACACGAGGAATATAATCCCCGCCTCTGAGTACTCTAGCCAGCTGGAGTAGTATCAGGACACCTCCCCTATACCCTATGGGAGTGGTGAGGGTCCTTCCCGTATACCAGATCTGGCCTGACTACAAAGAACCTCCCGGACTCCACTACGGGATGAAAGGGAAAGGTTATCACGGCCACTACAATGGGCGGTCAGTATAACATAGGTCGGTGACCATAATAACGCATGCTATAAAGCATAAAAACACACACATCACTCAAGCATACATCCAATATAAGGATAGTAGCTAAGTAAGTCCTATGGACTTACCTCGATCTCAGAAGTAACTCGCTATGAACAACTCTCAGAAACGTCCCCTCCAAACTGGAGGACAACACAACCTATACAAGACACACATACATATATATCACAATCCTATTACACAAAGGGGTCACACCTAGACCCAAGGGATCCATAAGGATCAAGTCCAACTCGTAAACCTCAAAGCCGTAACCGGCATAACTATATCATACTCATCATAAACCGATACCTAGCATGGTACTAGTTCCCTCATACTAGGAAAGGAAAGGAGCTACCCAACTATGGGTAGTCCGGAACAAGACGCACCTGCGTGATCAAGGGACGCAGGGCGGAAAGGATAACCCGCAGGCGCGGCAGGTAGAAGCCGCAGGGGCGGTGACAAGGTTGCAGGCACGCAGGCGCTAGCGCGGGCGCGATGGCACGGTCTCCGCGGGGGCGGCGGTTTCCAGGCGCGGGGGTGGCGACAGTGCAGAATGCAATCTCGCGGCTTCTCTTCGGCTCTTCACGTGATCAACTCCTGCCTTTTCTCTTCCAAATCCACACACAAACATGTCCATACACATACTAACATCAATACCCTTAGCATACATCTAATCCTAAGCTAGAAAGATTGAATCCAAGAAGAAGAGAAGGAGAAGAAGCAAGACTCACCACTATTGAAGATCCTAGGCTGCAGGGAAGATCAACACACACCAAGGCTGGCTTCCAAGCTCAGCAAACTCACAGTCATCAACCACAAAAGCCACCACACACATAAATCTCAAACCAACCTCTTCAAACCAAGAACAAGATCAAGGGAAGCAAGGGAAAGCTAGGAACGAGATGGAAGCTGGAGAGGAACGTGAAGAACAAACCCTTGATCAGCCAAGGGAAAGGTCAAGTAAGGTAAAGAGTAAAGCACGGGTCAAAGAGTCAACAAAAACGGCTGCAGCCGCAGGGGCGGGAACCCGTAGGGGCGGCCATCATGCCCGCGGGTGCGGCAAGGCCAAACTCAGCCAAAGGAAATCTCGGCTAAGGACGAAACTCGGTCCGAAAGAATAGGGGTCTCGCACGCGGAGTCAAGCTGGCGCCCCAGCGGAACCCTGTCTCCGCCTCAGCGGGTCCTGACGCCGCCCTACCCTTGCTGCCGTCCTGGAGCCGCCCCCTGCGGTGCTGTAGCGCCCCTGTGGTGAGCGCCCCCGCGGTTTCGCTGCAGAAGCTCGTCTTCTTCGTCTTCGACTATGGATCCTTGGCTCCAATGTCCTCCTCTCCTTGTTGGGTCTTCAAACACCAACCACTGATCTTAAACTCCTCTCCACGGCCTAATCGAGCTAAGAACAAACACATGCAGGATTTGAGGAAAAAGCTTCTCAAGAGCTTCATCCATGGCCATGGATGAAGGAGGGAAGAAGAAAGGGAAAACAACAATGAAGGAGAAGGAAGGAAGAGGAAGAATCTTACCACACTTGATCTAGATTCCCTCTACTGCAGTCCACACATGCAAGAGCTCCCAAATGGAAGAAGAGCAAAGAGAGAGAAGAGAGGAAGAGAGGAAAATGAGTAACGTGAAAGAGAATAGAGAGGAGAGAGAGAGGGAGGGACAAGGGGCTGCCAAAAGGGAGAGGGGACAACTGACATCTCGTCACCTCCTCTAGGAATGAGGGGTCGGCTGTCCTCTTGTCACCTCAGCTAGGAACGAGGGGTCGGAAAGCGGAAAAAGGGAATAACGCGTAGTCGGCTCGGGATTTAGGAATAAATCCCGGCACTCGGCACCTCGTGCCTGCGGGTAACTGAGCCGCTAATGCGGGAAGATCTACAAAACGCTCTAAGTCCGGAATAAAAATTCCGGATGTTACAATATCAACACATGCTCACGCTCAAGAAGTCTTAGACTTCACTCTAGTGATCCAAGCAAGATCACCTAACCCTCAAGCTAGGAATGCATCCTAGGGTCCAAGGTACTCACCACACTCTCAGCACATGAAAGCAACTCACAATAGTTTATAATCTCAAATGATCTTAAACCTCAGCCAAGAAGGAACAAGCTAGCCTAGAAGGTCCATCATGCTCAACACACTCGTAAGCATCAACTACATCGAGCCTTAAGGGCTCCTAGGTTCACAAACACTAAGTGGCATCTCAAGCTACTCTAGATCAATCCTAGGCATGCTACTAACATGATACAACTACAAAACTAAGGAACGAAGAGGAAGGGAGAGGAGAAGCCTACTGTTGAAGAAAACGCAGCCGCGGAGTCAAGCTGGCGCCCCTGCGGAGCTGTCGCCGCCCCAACGGATCTCCAGCGGCGCCCCTGCGGATCTCTGGCTTCCTGGAGCCGCCCTGTGGTGGATGGAGCCGCCCCTGCGGCTCTGATGTTCCGCCCCCACGGTGTGAGCTGCAGAAGCTCGTCTTCTTTGTCTTCGATTGTGGATCCTTGGCTCCAATGTCCTCCTCTTCTTGTTGGGTCTTCTCCAAACACCAACCACTAATCTTAGACTCCTCTCCACGACCTAAACGAGCTAAGAACAAGCACATGCAAGGATTTGAGGAAAAAGCTTCTCAAGAGCTTCATCCATGGCCATGGGTGAAGGAGGGAAGAATGAAGGGTAAACAGCTAAGGAGAAGAAGGAAGGAAGAGGAAGAAGCTTACCACACTGGATCTGATCCTCCTCTACTGTAGTCCCCACATGCAAGAGCTCCAAGGTGCAAGAAGAGAAAAGAGAGAGAAGAGAGGACGATCATGAACAAAAGAACGTGAAATGAGAGAGAGAGAGAGAGAGAGAGAGAGAGAGAGAGAAAAGGAGCTGCCAAAAGGTCGACAAAACGAGGGGTCAGAAAGCGGAAAAGGAAATAACGAAGAGTCGGCTCGAGATTTAGGAATAAATCCCGGCATTCAGCACCTCGTGCCTGCGGGCAAACTGAGCCGCTAACGTGGAAAGGTCGACAAAACGCTCTAAGTCCGGAATAGAAATTCCGGATATTACATAATGGACTTATATTGAGTGGCCGTTTGGTTGGAGTGATGAAATGAAAACGGAATGAAATTTGTTAAGGGGAAGAAAATATAAATAATTAGTATTCTTTCATGTGTTAAAAGACCTCTAAACAAACATAAGTTTTGATTGATTCGGAATCATTCCGATATCGTGAGTGTTTCTTAGCGCCTTAAAACGAGTCGTAAATGTTTAATGAACTATGTAGAAAATTGCAGATTAGGATTCGATTTACTTGCAGGCCGGCCCAGCCTGACAACGCGCCCGTGTTGATATGTGGATGGGCACGGGACATGTTTGAGGCCCGCACAAGCCGGGCCGGGCTTGCCCGATCCGGGTATATCAGACAAAAACTTAAATTTGTCCCGGCCCGTATCTAGATTTGTTCGTGTCTACTTCAGTTCATCAGATAACAATTCATATTTTTACAACGTATTATTATTCTCGCCGTCATTTTGTAACGGAAACAGTTATTGAGCTTGAAACACTCCCCAACATTTAATTCAAGTATATTTTTAATTCAAAATAATTAAAATTGATCGAATGTCTATCCGAATTGTAGCCTATTTTCTTCTCATTATATAAATTTGTTCCTTCTTGGAAACATATTTGGTTATTGGAGTTAACAAGATCTTTCAGTCTAGCAAAACAAAGATTCGTTCCAAATATACCATTTTGACGATTAGATTTTGTGTGTTTAGAATTTGACGATATTGGATGACCGAAAAGGGTTAACAGATAAATTATACTCTAAATAGATACAAACACATAAACCAAATATTTAATTGATAAAACAAAAAAAAATTATTTATTAATGGTGAAATATCCTAATATTTAGATTTGGTAGATTTTCTTACCTCTAAAATCTCCCTTATTTTATCTATAATTGGTGTATATGAAAATTAAGGAGAACACCCATGCATTATTTATACAAGAGTTTGATACATTTACATTGTACACTTTTGTTGAATTTGGTGTTTCGAGTACGCTGAAGAGAAGGCATGAGGAATTTTAAAACAATGCCTTCTGTTCATAGTACTCGTAACACCTACCTCAACATTTTTTATGGTGCGTTTCACGTATCGAAAACAAAAGATACATGAAGCAATGGCGAAACTTTGGGGAACCGTTTACGAAATTCTTGGAAACAGTCAATGTTTCGTTATTATTAATCTTCAGAAGATTAAGGACATTTTTTGGTACCAAAAATCTTCCTTCTCAGTTTTTATAATTACCTTGTTGCTTGATTGTGAGATCAATGCATGTAATAGTTTATTATTTATTTATATTCTCTGATGAGGAGATTAATAAAAAATTAAATTTTTATTGGACAATTAAAGGTGACGAATTTTGGTTCATATTTTATAAATTAAACCTTCAGTTTAGACCTGAAAATATCCGGACCGGCCCGTCCGTCAAAAAACATGGGCATGGGTGTAAGAGCCTTAGCCTTTGGAGCCAATTTTAGCCTTAGCCACCCCTGCGGGTGAGTGGAGCCGCCCCTGCGGCTAGTGTAGGGATCCGCCCCTGCGGTTTCCTGCGGCTGCAACTGGCTTTGTTGACCTTTGACCCGTGCTTTACTCTCTTCTCTTCTTACTTGGGGAGCAGGGGTTTCTCCTTCACTTTCATTCCCTATCCAGCCCTTTCACGTCCTCCTTGCTTCTCCTTCCTCCATCTTGATCTTGTTCTTGGTTTGCCTTAGAGTTTGGAAGAGAGTTTGTGGTGTGGCCTTGCTGAGGTTGATGTGTGCTTGTGTTGCTGAGCTTGAGAGCTAGCTGTGGAAGTAGTTGATCCTTCCTTGCAACCTAGAACCACAAGTATGGTATGTCTCCTTGCTTCTTCTTTCTTTCTTCTTCCTTGATTCCTTTGCTTAGCTTAGGATTAGATGTATGTGGATGTAGTTTGATGTTGGTTTGTGTATGTGTATGGCTGTGTATGACTTTGGAATGGAGAAGACGTGATTTCATCACGGGGAGAGCCGAAGAGGAACCGCGGGACTACGTTCTGCACTGTTGCCGCCTCCGCGGTCCAGAGAAGCCGCCCCTGCGGGAGCCGTGTCCCAACGCCCGCGCCATGCCTGCGGCCTTTGTCACCGCGCCTGCGGGTTGCCTTGCTCCGCCCCCGCGTCTCTTGTGTCACGCAGGTGCGTCTTGTCCCAGGTCTACCTAGAGTTAGGTAGATCCTTTCCTTTCCTAGTATGAGCGGTAGTAGCATGCTAGGTATATGTTGAGGATAGATTGTTGATGAGTATGTTTCGTTATGCCTTGTTGCTGGGCAGTGTTGTCCTCCAGATTGGAGTGGACCGTGTTTGAGGGTTGATCGAGTTGAGACGACTTCGAGGTTGAGGTAAGTCCATAGGACTTACTTAGTTGCCATCCCTATATTGGATGTGTGCATGAGTGGTGTGTGGTATATGCTTGATAGCATGCATTATGGTTTATTACCGACCTATGGTATATATTGCTTGCCCATTGTTGGGCCGTGATAACTTGCCGTTTCATCCCGCCAGGAGTTTGGGATGTTCTCTGTAGGCAGGCCAGACCTGGTAAACGGTTCGGGCACTCTCCATTCCCTTAGGGTACACGGGGAGGTGTTCCAGGCACCATTCCAGCTGGCTATTGGACCCAGAGGCAAGGATTTTATATTCCTCGTGTCCCATATGTTTATATTGATATATACGAGTTGAGTATCACAGATGTTCCAGGCACCATTCTATGATGTGTGTTTGTGCTCTGCATCTCTTATATTTGTGTATGGTTAGCTAACGGTTTTATACCGTGTTGTAGATCCTTTACAGGGTAGGAGAGCTGCAGAGTGATCTAGAGGGGTGATCTGCTGAGGGCTCCGTACACTGGGGCGATATCGTGGGATATGGGTTATTGATGTTGTACGGATTTATGTTTTGACTTTGTACTCAGCAGTACTCTATAGTACCTTTTGATATGTATATATATATATATACATCAGTTTTATGTTTTATTTTAATCTATCTGTGCCTTGTTGTAAGATTCAGTGAACTTGTTGTCAGGCTAGGGTCAGGATCCATTGTGAGATCCTAGCATAGTAGCACTCCGAGTCCTACGGATTTCGGGTGTTACAAAGTTGGTATCAGAGCCCAGGTTGACAACAATGGCACGAGTAATATGCGATAAAGGTCGAATAGATAAATAAACAGAACCCGAAAAGGATCTGACTATTCAAAAGGTTTTGGTTTGAAATGAGTACAAATGTTTTGGGATACCGTGTACGTGAGTCATCGCCCCTCTGAAGACCTCGATAGTATAGATATATATAGATATTCTATTGTGATTGATTTGATATATATCTATACATACGACATAGATATATATATATATATAGCCTTTTGAGTTAGGTTTGTGTCATCTGCAGATGGTTCAGACTAGAACCTTACCTGCAGCTGGACGGGGTAGAGGTAGACCTCCTCTAGGTAGAGGACGGGATAGGATTCCTGCTGTTGATCCACGTGCAACAGAGGAGATCCTTGAGGATGTTGCTGAGAGTGTCGTCCTTGAGACTGGGAACGGCATAGCTGGGAGACAGGGTCCACAGCGAGTCCAGTCAGACGACTCGGATCGTGTCTCCATGGAGGGACCAACCTTCCGCGAGTACATTAGACGTGTTGAAGAGGCTGCTAGAGCAGGTAGGCGTGCCCCTGATCTGCCAGCACAAGAGGGATCATTTGAGAGATCCCATGCAGTTACACAGGTGCTAGCTGCACCGGCACCTGCCGCTGAGATTGCTCGAGCTACAGAGGAGCATAGAGGGCCTCGACCAGACACTTGGTTGAAGGTTTTTCATCCGATGGGAGTACCCCTTTTCTCTAGGAAGGTGGGGTTGGAGGTTGAGCTCTAGATAGGACATTTAGACTCAGCTCTGGAGTCTATTAGATGTCCAGCTGACAAGCAGATTGAGTTGGTGCAGACTTTGTTCAGAGATTTGGCACAACATTGGTGGAGGTCTGTACGAGTACAGGTTACCAGTTATGAGCAGATGAGGACTATGATCCGAGAGAGATTCTGCCCTGCCTCGCTGAGGAGGGAGAAACTGCGAGACTTTGTTGAGGCTGAGTTCGAGGATGTACCGGTGTCAGAGGCCATCAGGATATTTCAGGAGGAACTGGCATTGTTGGGTCCTGCTGCACCTTCTGCGGATCAGCATGTGTATTTGTTTTCCCAACGATTGAGGGATACTACCCGTACTTATATGGCGGGTTTCCACCGTGAGTCTCTGATGGATTATCAGGCTTGGGCTTCTGATTATGAGAGAGAGAGGGCCGGCCAGAGGAGAGCTTCTCAAACCGGAGGGTCTGAGAAGAGACAGCGGACTGGGCAGACCAGTGGTACTGGTGGAGCTTGTAACGCCCAAAATTTTATTCCGGACGTAGAGCGCCTTGTAGATCTTCTCGTAGGCCCGAGATGCCGAGATGCCGAGCGCCGGGATTTATTCCTAAAAATCCCGAGCCGACTCGTCGTTTTTCCCTTTTTCCGCGTTCCGACCCTTCGTTCCGGGTTAAAGTGACAAGAGGTCATTTCCGATCCCTCGTTCCGTGGTGAGGGACAAGAGGTCAGCTGACCCCTTGATCCCCACACTCCTTTTAAGACATCTTGTCCCCTCTCTCTCTCCTCTCTTGCTCTTTCACGTTTCTTTTCCTTCACTCTTCCTCTCTTGGCTCTCTCTTCTCTCCTTCCATTCTCCTTGAAAATCTTGCATGTGTGGACTGTAGAAGAGGAAGTCCAGATCTGGGTGGTAAGCTCTCTCCTTCCTTCTTTCCTTCTTCTCCATGGTTGCTCATTCTTTTCTTCTTCCCTCCTTCATTCATGGCCATGGATGAAGCTTTTGCGAGGTTTTCACTCAAGTCCTTTGCATGCATGTGTTCTTAGCACGATTAGGTTCATGGAGAGGAGCCTAAGACCAGTGGTGGGTGTTTGGAGAAGATCCAGCAAGAAAAGGAGGACTTTGGAGCCAAGGATCCACGATCGAAAACGAAGAAAATGACGTTCTGCACCGAACCCGCGGGGCGGATCATCACGACCGCGGGAGGGCCAGCCGCAGGTGCGGCTCAGCACGACCGTAGGGGCGGCGCCAGACTCGCGACTCCAGACCACCGCGGATGCGGCTCCAGCACCGCAGGGGGCGGCTCCTTGGCGACAGCAAAGGCGCAGGGGCGGCTTTAATGTTCCGCAGGGGGCGCCAGCTTGACTCCGCGGCTGCGGTTTCTTCAACAGTAGGCTTCTCCTCCCCCTTCCTCTTCGTTCCTTCCTTAGCATTGTAATTGTATCATGTTAGTAGCATGCTTAGGATGGATCTAGAGTAGCCTAAAATGCTACTTAGTGGTTGTGAACCTAGGAGCCCCTAAGGCTCGATGTAGTTGATGGTTATGAGCATGTGAGCATGATGGACCTTCTAGGCTAACTTGTTCCTCCTTGGTTGAGGATTAAGATCTTGTGAGTTAATAAGATGTTATGTTTTGCTTCCATGTGTGGGGAGTTGGGTGAGTATCTTTGATGCAGGAGCATCTAAAGACCTAGCACGAGTCGAGATCATCATCATGGAAGCTAGGAAGCATGGAGTGAGCATCATTCTAAGGACAGGAAAAGGGAGATCACATGCATGGGAGAGAAGCAATGAAGATAAGAATGCATATGAAGCACGAAGGAGAAGCTGGTCTAGAGATGCAAGGAGAATGCCGATATTCATTGGGGAGAGACGTAGCCGTACACGTGCATACAAGAGCACGTATGCATGGGCAAGGAGGAGAGCTCGAATGGATCATCATGGGCTGCGTGGATCAAAAGGAGTTGGACGTTTTTAATAGTTCTAGTTGGGCTTATTTTATTGTTAAATAAGGCCTTAATTAGATCTATTAATTTTAACCAATTAGCTATATTATTTTCAGCCCATATTTACACATTTTAATTTGGGTTTTATTGTTTTATTTTATGTTTCTAGAAGGTCAATTATCTCCTAAAGATTTGACCTTATCCATTGTTAGAAGATATTATCTCTTAAAGATTCGATCTTATCTTTTCGCATGTTATTTTATTTCTTTTATTCTTTCCGGGCTCGATCTTGGATCAAGCCCGCAGCCCGTTGTACTCATGAAGGACGTCCCCCTTTGCCTATATAAGGCATCTAGGCGTCACTTTTACAGTCAGACTTGAATAAACACAAATTGATACTTTTTAGTATTTCCCTTCTCGTGAGACTCGAGAAACCCTGAATAGGTGAGATGCCTATTCAAACCCTTGACGGGTGAGATGCTCGTCCAACCCTAGGTTGGAGCTTTGAGAGAGCCGTCATCTTGGTGAGACTCTAAGATTGATCTCTCTTCGATCTTCAAACTAGCGGCTTATCCCCGCATCAAATTGGCATCAGAGCTAAGGTTCATCAACACCAACCTCGCCGCCAAAAATCGAAGCTTTCAAGACTCGTCGAGAAGCTTCAACAAAAAACAAGCGATTGGGAGCAGAAAAGCTACGGTTAGTACATCTATTCACGCTAGACACTCTGCTTTTTCACAATCAAAATCATTATCTTGAAAAGGATTAATTGTGACCTGAATTATCTCACAATAACTCAGCCAAGTTTGAATCTTTTTCTTGCCAAAACCCACGGTTCATCTTGTGAAAACCTATTCGGGCTAACTGGGGAAAACCAACCAAGACGATCTTTTAGCCACGGTCACTTTTGAACCACCGCCCCCTACCCTCGCAGCAGCCGCTGCCCTATCCAAAAAAAAAAAACACACACAAAACGCACAAAACAGATTTTTTCTCACCTCACCGGAAAAACTGTTTTGTTGCCGGAGCCACCCACGCCGCCAACGGACCACCCACGCCACCAGGCCGGCCGGCGCTTGTTCGCCTCTCTCTCCCGGTGCCAACCCCACCGGAATCACCTCCAACCATCACCCACAACTCCGGGAAACCCTCCGACAACCACCAGCTGTACAGCCTGTACCTTTGCCTACTCCCGTTGCCCTACACGCCGGACCATCTGGACCCACGGTGCTAGACCACCACCAAACTGACCGTGACTTCCATACGGTTCCAAAGCCACCGGCCCCAACCCATTCCGCCACCTACTCCGGCCGGAATCTCAAACGTGGTGTAGCTGCTGCCCTACTGCCGCCAGCAGAATCTGAAAATCTTGGTCCCGGCTGAGTGTTGAGTCCGGTTTGAGTCCCGAACAGCCGAGATCCGTCATTTCCGGCGCCGATCTGCCACCACTGGACCACCACAACTCCACCAGCCCCGGGAGCAGCCGTCTTGCCCCGTACGAACTCTTTTAGGGTTTCGGCAAGATAGAAAAGAAAAAAGGGAAAGAAAGGAAAGGGAGCAGATTTTGAACACCTTTAAACCTCTTTTGGTTTCTGCGAAACTATTTTCTCCATCTTATCCTTTTGGGTTTCCTATAGGGCGCTATTCAAATCCCTTTTGTCCATTTGAACCCTACATCCTTTTTATCCCGGGCTACATATAAATTTATTCAAGGTAATTGCTTTTAATTGAGAAATTGCAAACGAGTCTAGTTTGCCTTGAGCAATGTCCATGACAGGAAAAGGAATAAACTATAGGGTTCCTAAACCCATTGAGCTTATAGAGGGATGTGTGAGCATCACGGATGTGTACGATAAATTTGATCGGATGCTCACAAAAATGAAAAGATGGCTACTAGCGCAGAACAGAAAAGAGAATGCCGAGCAAGAACGTCAACGGAGTAATCCTAAACCTTCTTCTTTGAATCCATACCATGATTATCGAAATGCTTTGAAGATTGAATACATGAAGCAGATTAGCATCTTGTTTCAAACTAGATGTCTAGTTAAAGGCAGGACTGTTAAGACAATTATCGACAAGGAAAGTCCTCACAATCTTGTTAGCAATGAGATGGTCGAGAAGCTGCAGTTGTCTATCTTAAACCATCCCAAACCATATAGGTTTTCCGGCCTAAATGATCGGGATTTAGTCAAAGTAGACAAGCAAGTTGAGGTCCACTTCGAGATTGGAGCTTATAAGGATGCTATCTTATGTGATGTTATTCCTATGCCTCATTGTCATATATTATTCGGTTTCCCATGGATTCATGAGAGAAACGTGGAACATACAGAGGTCACAAACAAATTTTCTCTTACATTTAGAGGTAAGCTGATGAGGGACCATCACCAACATCCCCTACTAGTCCTACAATGCAAGGGCCAATCACTAGATCAAGGGCAAGGGCAATTCAAGAGGAGGTGTCCAACTTGTTAGTGTCTTTAGCTCCTAAGGAGACAATTGATGATCTATCGTTGATTAAGGCTTCCTTAGTCACGTTAATGACGATTCCCAACGACTTGGATGGGGAAGGGAGACCATGCACACGTGATTTGGAGCCATGCAAGAGCAAGGAAGAGACACTTGTCCCGGAATTGCAAGAAATGGAAAATTGAGGCTTTTGGAGCTTCTATTGTATTTTATATCATCTTTTGGTATAAAATACAAGACTTTTTATAACCTTTAGGCTCAAAACATTTTAAGGGTTATTTTTATTTGTTTTAGTTTGTTTTGTTTGGTTTTATTGTCTTTTTTGACAAATGTTATTCCTTTTTTTTTTAGATAAGAGGCCTTTCTAGGCATATAAAAAGCCTCCCTTAGCTTCTTTCCAAGATTAGATAGATTTTAGCCAATTGATAAACCGTCTCTTTGAGAGCTTTTGTTCCTATTCAGAAATTCAATCAATAAAGTGAGCCATTGATTGAATCGTTGTGAAT
This sequence comes from Fagopyrum tataricum, assembly GCA_002319775.1. Classification (NCBI taxonomy): domain Eukaryota; kingdom Viridiplantae; phylum Streptophyta; class Magnoliopsida; order Caryophyllales; family Polygonaceae; genus Fagopyrum; species Fagopyrum tataricum. The sequence continues at coordinate 6,621 of NCTC01000551.1, read as the reverse complement.
CCCTGCTAGATTGTTCTTGTGTGTGTTAATCTCTTTTAGGTATGTATTAGGTGGCCTCTTTAGAGATTAGTGCTACTAGTCAATAGTCTCCTTGTGCTTGTCTCCCTTGAAGACTTGTGTAAGGTTATAGAAGAAAGGGTTGAAGGCATCATCTTGCTTGGGTTTTGATCAATCTGATCAAGGTTCTTGTAAGGGAGTCTTTTGGTTCTTTTGGATCTACTTCTACCATACATTCCACGTTCCATTTCATTCTCTTTTCTTCCATTTTTCCAACGCCATTTCTTGTTCTAAACAATCTGATTTTCGGGCCATTTGTCAAGGAAAAACGTCCATTGTTGGTCTTCGAGGATTCTCAATCTAGATCTAGTCATTTGCGGCCCCAATCCCGCATCAAAGTGGTATCAGAGCTAGTTGATTGCGAGTCCGGAATCAGCCATCACCATTGACAGTTTGAGTATCTTCTTTGAGTCTTTTCTTTGTTTGAGTCATTTGCTTCATTTTAAGAGTCTATTTGAGTCTAATTTGCTTTGTTTCTTGGCGTTTATTGGAGAAGAGAGAAAGCCAAGCCAAAACCACCATTTTTCAGCCCATTCTACATCATCATCATCGACCATTGTTCATCCAAAAACGTCTAGCTGCTTTCTCTTGGCAAGTAACCGTCAAAAAAAAAAAACAATCAAAAGAAAAGTCAAAGGGGGACCACTCTTCCAAAACAAATCAGACCTTGCAAGTGAAGGAGAGGGCCACAAAAAGTTCCTAAATTGTAGCAACAACAAGAGACTACTTCTAGTTAGTTATCTCTCTTTTCTTTTCAATTTTTTTACTTTTCTCTCTCCTTTCTTCCAAAAAACGTCAGCCAAGGTCCCACAAAAAAAAAAACACTTATTTTCTCATATCATTTCATCATCCTACCTATCATACATTTCATATCATATCCTATACTAACCTAAGTTGTGTAGAAGCTAGAAAAACAAGTGTTTTTACAATCTGATTGTGAAAGGATTATCGAGACTACAAACAAGAGTTACTTACCTCTTTACCTATCCATCTTCATTATCTAAAACCATCGACAAACACAACAGCCGGCCATCTCTCTCTCCATTGCATAAGGACAAGGTAAGTGAAGCTCTCTTCTTAGTCTCTTGTGTGTCTATCTTCCTTGTTTCATTCTAATTCTATCATATCTTGAGTTTACCATCTTTGAGAGTCCATAACAGCCTCTTGCATCTTTCTTTGAGTCTTGAGTCTTCTTATCTCCATTTCTTAGTGTCTATCTTGACGTTTTCTGTTGTCAACCTTCAAGCAGCCGTGTATTACCCTTATTCAAGCCAAGGAGTGTGCTAGTTGAGCTAAGGCATTGATCTTAGAAGGAGTTTTAATCCATCCAAGTCAATTGCATCAAATAGCTTGTGATCAACACAACTTGAGTGTGAGAGTGAGACTAAACACTTGTGAGAATTTTCTGTTTTATCTAATTCAACTAGTTTGCTTGTTTTGTGTGTTTTTGATCATGTCTAGGTCTAATAGTCCAAGCAAGTCCCAAAGCAATGAGCCAATGCACCCGGAGACATTTGCTATGTTGAAGCAACTAATGGATTTGTTGGCAAAATTGACGCCACCGGATTGGCACGTTGGAGTCTCGGCCAGCACACACGGCCACGCCACAGACGAGGTCCACTTTCGAGCTAGGAGGCACGTCTAGAGATGCCCCTAGAGAAACAGCCCATGAATCACTTCAAAAAACCCCTCAAGGGCAAGGTATGAGACATGCTAACACTCTTCCTAGAACACCTAATGTGCAAGGTTTTGTGGATGATTTTCAGGAGCCACAAGAGGATATTGAGGAAGAAGGCATGTGGAGAGAGTTCCCTAGGCGTCACCCACAGCCAAGGAGAGGACGAGAATATGAGCCATTTAGGCCTTATCAAGATCTAGACGGAATAGGGAAAGTGAAGGTCAAGATTCCTAGCTTTGAAGGCAAGTGTGACCCGGATACTTACATGGATTGGGAGACTAAATTGGAACAAATTTGGTCTTGCCATCACTTTGGAGAGCAAAGGAAGGTCCAACTTGCATCATTGGAGTTCCAAGGCTGTGCACTAGTATGGTGGGATCATCTTGTCAAGGAAAGGAGAAGAACTTGGATCCGGCCATCACTACATGGGAACAAATGAAGGCCTTGATGAGAGCTCGTTTTGTACCTCAACATTATGCTAGGGAGCTGAGGCAAAGGTTGGAGAACCTTAGGCAAGGAGCCATGAGTGCCGAAGAGGTCTACACCTCTATGCAAATGGCAATGGTGAAAGCTAATGTGGTTTGAAGATGAGGAGTCTACAATGGCTAGGTATCTACGCATTTTAAACTCATCTTTGGCTAATGAAATTGATTTGTATCCTTATAGTACCATGGTGGAGCTGCTGCATTTGGCAATCAAAGTAGAGAAGAAGACAAAGGCTAGGAACCAAGGTGCCAAGACAAGCTGTTGGAGCTACAAAGCTCATGGAAAGCACAAAACAGCCGGCCCCAAGGGTCCTACAGCCGTGAGCCTACATCCACCAAGGAGGACCGAAAAAGCATCAACCATGGACCAAGGAGCACAAAGAAGGAGCTCAACACCTCATTCATCTTCTAGACCCTTGAATGAGCCTTCAAGTGGTCCTAAAAGGGAGTACCTCTAACTCTACTCTTCGTTCTAGAGATATTGTGTGTTTTAAATGTCAAGGTAGAGGTCATTACATGAGGGATTGTCCTAATAAGAAAATTCTGACTTTTAAATCAATCTTGGACAATATGAGAGTGAGGATGAGCATGAAAACGATGATAACACCAACCTTAATGGATTGCATGAAATTGGTAGTGATAGTGATGAGGGCATTGAATATGAGCATGGAGAATCATTAATAGCTAGAAGAGCTTTGCATGCTAAGATAGCCCCGGTGTGAGGATAATCAAAGAGAGAACCTATTTCATACTAGATGTCTAATTAAAGGGAAGGTGTGTAACATGATCATAGATGGAGGTAGTTGTTGCAATATAGCTAGCACTGATTTGATTAATAAGTTGCAAATTACCACATTTTATCACCCTAGGCCTTACAAATTGCATTGGATGAATGGATTGTGGAGAATTAAAAAGTAAATAGGCAAGCTAGAGTTACTATCACTTTAGGTAGCTATGAGGATACCATTACTTGTGATGTAGTTCCCATGCAAGCTTGTCATATTCTTTTGGGACGTCCATGGCAATTTGATAGGAGAGTTAAGCATGATGGTTTTACTAATAGGCATACCTTTGAATTTAATGGTCAAACACTAACTCTTAAGCCTATGACACCATTGCAGATTGCTGAATTTTATGAGAAGAAGAAGGAATTGAGTGTGGAGCAAAATGAGGTGAAAAAGAGAGGGATAGCTCACGGCCCTAAATCAGAACCCACGGCCAAGACTAGTACCACCCTATTAGCCACGCCTTCTAGTGTCCTTCTAGCATCCAAGGAGGAGTACATCCTAGATTACACCCCTTTAGATGCCATTCTTGTGAGCTTGTGCAAGAGCTTAGTGACATTGAGTGATGAAGCCAAGGCCACCCTGCCTAAGCCCATCCTAGCTATCCTAGATGAGTTTAGTGATGTGTTTCCCTGACGAGATTCCGGCCTGGCCTTCCACCTTTTAGAGGTATTGAGCACCAAATAGATCTTATTCCCGGTGCTACACTCCCAAACCGTCCAGCCTATAGGGTGAACCCTAAGGAGAGCCAAGAGATCCAAAACCAAGTGCAAGAACTCCTAGATAAGGAGTTATGTAAGGGAGAGTTTGAGTCCTAGTGCCGTTCCCGTCCTCTTAGTGCCTAAGAAGGGACAATACATGGAGGATGTGTGTTGATTGTAGAGCCATCAACAACATCACCATTAAGTACCGCCATCCTATCCCACGTTTAGATGACATGTTAGATGAGTTGAATGGAGCCACATTGTTCTCTAAGATAGATCTTAGGAGTGGTTATCACCAAATCAGAATGAGGGAGGGAGATGAGTGGGAAAACGGCATTCAAGACCAAAGTTTGGTCTTTATGAGTGGCTAGTGATGCCATTTGGTTTAACCAATGCTCCTAGCACATTTATGAGATTGATGAATCACGTGTTGAGACACTACATTGGTAGGTTTGTTGTGGTTTACTTTGATGACATCCTCATCTATAGTAAGTCACTTGAAGAGCATGAGGAACATTTGAGGGAAGTACTTGCAACTCTTAGAATTGAATATTTGTATGCTAATTTGAAGAAATGTGAGTTTAGTACTAATCAAGTTGTTTTTCTTGGTTTTGTAGTGAGCACAAGAGGTCTAGAGGTGGATGAAGAGAAGATCAAGGCAATCCAGGAATGGCCTACTCCCACAACCGTCGGTCAAGTGAGGAGTTTCCACGGCCTAGCAACCTTCTATAGACGTTTTGTGCGAGATTTCAGCACCATAGCAGCCCACTCACGTCCTTGACAAGAAGAAGGTGCCATTTGTGTGGGGAGATGCTCAAGAGAAGGCGTTTAAGGAGTTGAAGTGGCGGCTGTCCCATGCACCTCTCCTAGCTCTTCCGGACTTCACCAAACCTTTTGAGGTCGAGTGTGATGCTTCGGGTATTGGCATTGGAGGAGTACTCATGCAAGAGGGTAAGCCACTAGCCTTCTTTAGTGAGAAATTAAAGGGAGCATGTTTAAACTACTCGACCTATGATAAAGAACTTTATGCATTGTTTAGAGTATTAAAAACATGGCAACATTATTTATGGCCTAGTGAATTTGTCCTACGTACCGATCATGAGTCCTTAAGACATTTTAGGAGTCAAGATAAGTTAGATAGGAGACATGGTAGATGGATGGAGTTTATAGAAACTTTTCCTTATATCATAAAGTATAAAAAGGGCAAGGATAATGTTGTAGCGGATGCTCTCTCTAGGAGACACTCTTTAATCACAACTATGGATTCTAAGGTCTTAGGTTTCTATTATATTAAGGATCTATATGTTGATGATTCTGATTTTGGAGACATATTTAAGCAATGTGCATCTAGAGGAGCCTTTGATAAGTATTACTTGTTTGAGGGTTTTCTATTTAGAGTTGATAAAGTGTGCATTCCTAAGTGTTCCCTTAGGCTATTACTTGTTGAGGAAGCCCATATGGGAGGCTTAATGGGGCATTTTGGGAGAGATAAGACTTATCATATGCTGCATTCACATTTTTATTGGCCTCATATGCTTAGAGATGTAGAGAACTTGCTTAAGAGATGTCTTGTGTGTTTAAAGGCTAAGGCTAGATTGAAACCTCATGGATTGTATACCCCCTTACCCACGCCTAAGTCACCTTGGGAGGATATTAGTATGGACTTCATTGTTGGGTTACCTAGGACTAAGAAGGGGAGAGATTCGATTTTTGTGGTGTAGATCGATTTTCTAAAATGGCCCATTTTATTGCTTGCCATAAGACCGATGATAATGTAGCTAACTTGTTCTTTAGGGAAATTGTTAGATTACATGGAGTACCTAGGAGTATAGTGAGTGATAGGGATGTTAAGTTTCTTAGTTTCTTTTGGAAGACTCTTTGGGGTAAACTAGGGACGAAGTTGTTGTTTTCGACTTCTAGTCATCCTCAAACGGATGGTCAAACCGAAGTAACTAATAGGACGTTAACAACCATTCTGAGGGCTGTTTTAAAAGATAATTTGAAAGCTTGGGAAGATGTCTTGCCTCGTTAACAACCATTCTGAGGGTTTTTAAAAGATAATTTGAAAGCTTGGGAAGATGTCTTGCCTCATGTAGAATTTGCATATAATCGTACATTACATTCTTCTACTAACCTAACTCCTTTTGAGTGTGTCTATGGGTTGAATCCTTTGACCCCTTTTGATCTTATACCGTTGCCCATAGAGGAGCGAGTAGATTTTAATGCAGAAAAACAGGTGGAGATCATCAAGGAAATGCATGAAAGGACACGCAAAAGGCTAGAGGAGAAGGGAGGCAAGTGGCGGCCAAGGCTAATAGGAACCGCAAGCAAGTGTTGTTCGAACCGGGAGACCTCGTGTGGCTGCATTTGAGGAAGGATAGGTTCCCGGAAAGCGCAAGTCCAAGTTATCACCTAGGGGAGACGGACCATTCAAAGTACTACGTAAGGTTGGCAACAACGCTTATGTACTAGAGCTCCCGGAGGACTATGGAGTGAGTCCTACTTTCAACGTAGGAGATCTAAGTCCCTTTGAGTCAAGTGATGCGGATGGTGATGATTCGAGGACGAATCCTTTCCAAGAAGGGAGTATGATGAGGGACCATCACCAACATCCCCTACTAGTCCTACAATGCAAGGGCCAATCACTAGATCAAGGGCAAGGCAATTCAAGAGGAGGTGTCCAACTTGTTGGTGTCTTTAGCTCCTAAGGAGACCATTGATGATCTATTGCTGATTAAGGCTTCCTTAGTCACGTTAATGACGATTCCCGACGACTTGGACGGGAAGGAGACCATGCACACGTGATTTGGAGCCATGCAAGAGCAAGGAGAGACACTTGCCCGGAATGCGAATGGAAGATTGAGGCTTTTGGAGGAGCATTGAGGCTTTTGGAGCTTCTTTGTATTTTATAT